>VYZV01043280.1:23710-53896 GCA_013401275.1 Pandion haliaetus | reverse complement strand
TTTTAGCTAGAGGAGCTGCTCTACTTTGCGATCCTCAAGCAGCTCCTCTGTCATTTGCAAGGTCAGGATTTTCTGGCTCACTTGGAGAGGATGCTTTCTGACCAATGAGGCATGAAATAGCAGTTGGAGAAGGGCTTGATAAATATTGATTCAGAAATTGCCATGGCTGCTGACTCTGCAATTGGCCTGTTTACCCAGCAAATGGAAAAGGAATGGAAAAAAGTTGTCCATTTCTCAGCAGTGGTGGCACATGCATTTTTCAACACTGTCCTAGATATTCAAGAGGAAAGGGTCTGACAGCTTAGCCCAGCTTGTTTTTTCAGGACAGCATTAATCCATTACAGCAGATTAGATTTTGCAATTCTTTCTCCCACCAGGAGCCTTCCCTTCCTAGTTTTGTTAAAGTCTGTAAGGATGGTTATACTGTCCCACCAGGAGGAGGAAAGTTTCCCAATGCAAGCAGGATAGGCATCTTACTACTTTGGGGAATATCTGTACAGCATTTGCACTAAAATGAGTACGCACTGCCCATGACCTAAGCTGAATGAATGATGTCTCTATTAGCCAGCTACGAGCCTGAATCTGTGGTTCCCCACTGTGTACTCTATGACTCCTACCCTGCTGGGGCTTAGCAGTATAAAATATGAACTGGCAGAATGATATCATACCACTTCAGTAGTTTGCATTATGCAGTTGTACCACTACTAACCTGCTATGAGGAATCCAAAATTCAGGTTTCCTCTATTGCCAACCAAACCCTGAATTAAAAGCCAGAGTTGTGGTAATTAATTCAAGCTCAGCGCTGTGCTAATGCAGTTACCAGATTTTTGGGATGTCTCAGAGTACAGGTAAAAATGAGCTCAACATCTGCCAGCTGTATTCTGTGGAGGCATCCCCTGGATGAGCTGTTTCCAAATGCCACCTGAGCTTAGGGCAACCCTGACCAGTGTCACAGGGTTGTCCCTTTCCTATATACTTGAAAGGAACCCTATGTTTACTCAGTGCTTCCTATCCATACTTTTCCTGTTAAACATGAAGTTTACATATAAATTGTAAAAGGCTGTCACTGAGTCTGTTAAGCCGAAAGAATTTTAACACCTTCTGATCTTTCTGATCTATACTTTCAGTGTGTTCAAACCTCTGCAACATGAATGGGAGTTGTTTTGTTTCCTTTTAATTTCTGTGGCTTGGCAAAGTTACTTCAATTAGAGAGGTGCCTGGGGACTCTTGTGAGAATTGGGAGCTCTCTGAGTTGAGTGTGGTGAATGCGTTTAGTGCTGTGGAGAAGGCTGGGAAGAGGCAGCTTATGTTCTGAAGAGCTTGTTGTCTAAGCAAAACAAAAGAGAAAACTAATGGGAGAGAGGAGGTATTTGATAAACTGAGACCTGAGTTCAACTGTGTGGAATCTTTTTGTGAATAATGAATCAACTGAAAAAAAAAAATTGTGCAATTTTCATAGTATCTTCATTAGTCAGCTTGTCTGAATTTGCTCATGTATTTTGACTAGGTTTGTTGCTTGAAAGCCCTAAATTCACAAGTAACTAACAGTGGTGAGATCAAGGGCTTGCTCCTCAGCACTTCTCTGTCCGATAGTTCGGTTGTCCCATGAGAGCAGTAAGTCCCGTTCCCCGACTGTTTCTGTGTGTGCTCTCAGTGCTGGAGCCCAGGGCCCAGGGAAGAGTTCATTGCTATGATCTGTGCATAGCCTGCCCTGTGACAACTCCTTTGGCCCAGAATAACCAGATTTCAGCAGTACCAACTCACGTGGGCCTCCTCCTAAGCCAGCCTGGCCCGTTCACAACTGGGACCCCAGCTCTGCAGGGACAGAACCGAGGTCGCTTCATTTCACCACAAAGCATAAGGATGGTTCGTGGTCTGGTCACAGAGCTCTCTCTGCTTAGCCCATCTTACCTGGCACACAGGTGTTCCCTGCTGCTCCTGTAACCTGGATCTTGTCAGCAAGGTGCTGCCAGTCTTTCTGCCAAAGCACCTCGCCTTTCGCTGCCTGGGGGGAATTAGCCCTTCCATACCCTGCTGCCGTATGCTGGCAGCACCTTACTGACAGGTAGCTTCATCCCAACCCTCTGGCAAAGAAAGGGAATTGAGGAACAAAACCATGCAAAAGCAGGTGTTGGCTGCATAGCGATAGGACTCTGCTCTGCCACAGGCATCTCCTCATATACTCTCCCCTCATGATCTCCCATCTTGGAGTAATAACCTTCACAGGTCACTGTGCAGTAATACCGCCTTCCTGATAACCTCCTTCAACTTGCTTGGGTAATGAGTTGCTTCTAGAGAGGGACACTATTTTACTAACATGTGACTATGAAGAAATATTGCTGTGGGTTGGGGCAGGGCTGAGAGGGGGTGGGGGAACCAGTGTATGGTGAAAACAGATAGAGGAGGCTTATGGATGTGTCTTTCAAAAAAGCACAGGGCATACAAAATTAGCACTGGAAAAATGACACTGATACGTTTTGGGAAACCCAGGCTGTTAAAACATAGATACTGTGATACTGCCTGGCTCCTGCCTTCTAAAAGAATGATTTAAAAAAAAAAAAAAAAAAAGTTTCTATTTTGCATTGCCTGGAGGTCAGAATATGAAGATTTTCAAACCAAGCTATTGGTTTTATTTGAGCTTCACACTTAAGCAGGCATGATTCTAGCTGATATATGTTGTACTCAGCTGTGTGCAAAATTCATACAGTTTTGTCCTCTAGCACCACTAGTCTGTGCATGCTGAGTTCTCATGCGGTTTATGCTGCACTTTGTGTTTTTTAAAAAAAAAGTTCACTGTAAAACCAAAATTTTACTTTCTATAAAGCAGAAAGAATGTAGCTGTGTATTGCTTTTGAAATTGCCTGGTTACTTTTTTTTATAGCTGCACTAACACATGTATCTCACAGTTACTGGTTTTTGTACACCAGCCTGTTATACAGGAGAGGTGTCTAATTTCTAGATATTTCTGCACACCAGCTAGGTGATGTTGTGTGGCTTTCTGACACTGCTTATCAGATACTATAATATCAAGAAACTACTTCTGATCCAGTTATTCATTCTCTGATATTGAAAAGAGAGTTTTGGGAGCCCAGCTGACATAATGTCATGATCATGGAAGAATGGTAGCAATGGATTAGACTATTTAAGACTTCCTGTCTGGAGACTGTGAGACTGCAGATTAAGCAGCAAAAGCTGAAGAAACAACCTCTATCAAGGAATGATGGTTCAGGTGAGACAGTAATCCCTGTTGTGTAAGGTGAATGGTAATACAAGATGTGGAGGACCCTTCTAATCTTTTAAAACAGGGGACTAGGTGGTTCTTGTCTTCATGGCTGGGACATTATCAGATTTGTTCTCAGAATCTTTATTTTTCCAAGAAGTCCTTGTCCTTTGTGCTAAAGATTCACTGGAGTTAAACACTCCTGGCCATTGCTTTCCATTCCTCTCTTTGGAGTTTTTAGTTCATTATGAACAGGGTAACAATGTGCTGCTGTTCCCTTGACAACGTGAAGGTGACGAAGTGGCCAGAAGCTGGTTTGCCTCAGTGGACCACACGGGTTGGGACCTTACTCAAGTTTTTGGTCTTAGCAAAGAGTTAGTGTGGTCAGTCTAAAATGGTCACCTCTGAGAAAGACACACTGCAGGAGAGTGAGTGAGTCTCTCTTCTCTCAGTTCTGGCTCAAAGCCTCATCAAGGCACTTGGTTGTTCCACATTTTGAATTAATTTTAAAACTTGGTATTGATGGCCTGGGCTTAGCCCAGTTTGAAATACCAAGTTTCCCACTAGTTGCATAGCAGCGCTGCTCTGGCTTATTCTCCCTGCCAGTTCTGCATCCATAGTAACTGTTGTCTGAAGGGTCTCAGCAACTATGCTGACTCTGAATGCATAATGTGCTGAGTGGAGGGTTATGTTGCAGCTAGTGTGTTCCTCATTTACTACTATGCATACCTGAACATTATACCTTAAGCATACATACATGAACAACACTATACATCTGTTAGGAGAGTGTGATTGGATATACTTCCCAGGAGTACTGTTATTGGACTGTTGTTACAAGATACTGGTTTGAATGTATCTCAAAGCATTTTACAAAGGAGGTCAGTTTCATCATCCCTCTTTTACAGATGTTTATTCCCAAAGAGGAAGGTTAGAGCAGGAAAGAGACCTGCTTATGGTTACAGGGGAACCTGAGACCAGAAGCAGGCCTAGATTTCCAGTTTTCCACATGCAAATCTACTACTTAATCCAGCAGGCCTTGCCGCAATGGATAGTGGTTTTACGGTTCAGTCTTTTTGGCAGTCTCGACCATTTGATTATTGTGAACTAGCTGTTATATTAGAAGGAAACTCTTATTAGTATAGCTCCAAGTTCCAGATGTTGTTCACATCAAAGATTTCATAGTGCTAACCTTTCTGAAGCAGCTCTGACAGATGCCTGTGCAGTGGTACTGTCTCTACTTTTAAGGACTAGGAAAGCAAGGCAGGGACTAACAAAGTGACTTCCGGAAGTCAGGTTTGGAGGAAGTAGCAAGTCAGTGCCATTTGCTGGGTATAGTTTCCAGGTGTAATACAATGACATGCTTCTTCAAGCTCTGCATGCACACTCACTTCTACTTATAAGAGCACTACAAATGGCAGATGGTGATGGAGTACACATGCTCACAGGCTGTGGTGATGTTTCCCAATTGTTCTTAACACACAGGGAAGAGGAAATGGTGGAAGGACAATGGAAACAAAGGCAAAAGATCCTGACCCATGTGTGTATTAGAAGCACCTGTTCTGGGTGTCCAGCTGGATGGTGATTGCATGTCCCTGTACTTTGGGACAAGGCAGACTGGGGGGTGTTCGTGCTCATCGATACCGTACAACAGCTGGTTCAATTTGGACATTTGCCTGTAGCTCTGGAGCTGTTGAAGCTTGTGTATGCTTGCATGCAGCCCAATTAGTGCCATTATCATTGCCATTAATGGCTTTTAATGAAGAACAGATGGTTCTGTCAAGGTTTCAAGCAGTAAAGTTCACTGACCCATTTGTGCTAAAAGGAGGGGAAAGAAAACAAAAAACCTACCTCATTCCAAATTGATGGTGGTAGAGGGGAGTGAAAATGGAGATTGCCCAAACGTAAACCTTATGTTTTCCTATGCAGCCTGATCTGAAGGCTTGTGCAGATGCTTACTAAAGCCCTGCTTTCACTGGGGAAAACAGGATTTTGTGGCACTTACCCTCATGAGGCTCCGACACATCAGTTATCTTTGTTGTGTTTGAATTGAGACTTCCCTAAAGAAGAATGGAGGGAGGGAAGGGATTAATAGGATATACCCATGCCTTGGAAAGGGTCATCACTAGCAGGACAGGTCAGTACTGGGGAATAAAGGAAGGGGAGAAAGGGAACATATATTTGGAAGTATTCTCAGTAGCATCCAAGTAAGCCAAGTCAAGAACCTTAAAGAATTTTAACTTTACCCTCTTACACTGTTTCACTTTTACCCCAGGCTTGACTGTCACTCAGACATGGCTCTGATAGACACTTCTCTTCAGGGCTATAGGTCCAACTTTTTATTCCAGAAGATGAAATGCTGCTATTCCTTATTAAGAATTCAGATGGTCAGCAGTAAACATGGCATCATGGTGGAGACCAACTGGAAAAGTTGAATCCCAAGCACAGATCATTTGGTAGGATATAACTGTATGTCCTGGCAGCAGCTTTTCTCATCTCCTAATTATTGAACAAAAGTGGATGTGTAAACTATAAGCTCACATTGTTCAGTGCAAAGTCTGCCTTAATTAAAAGAAACTCCTTTTTCTCATTTAATTGTGAGGGAAGCTTTTAGTTTGCCTGTGATTCAAGATTAGTTACTGACTTTTGGTATGGTTTTGTCCATCTGGATGAACAGTGGTACATATAATATGGGGTGTGTTTTTAGTATTCACTTCTGTCTTCTGTTATTGAATGTACCCCATTTATATGGATCGTTTGAGAGTATCTGCACAGAACCTGAATGGCCTCATCAAAAATCTTATCGGCCTCCTGGTCATGTTCAAAAGGTTTCCTATCAGAATTCCAGTTAGAATCGCCAGTGTAGTGAGTGCAAGTCCTGTTAGTGCCTTTGTAGATAAGATTCATATAGGACCATGTGTCTGTTCAGATCCATGGAGGTGCTACTCTTCTGTGTGGATAGATTGGATTTTGGGCTGAAATAGATGTTGGCTCAATTGCAATGTCCTTAAGTTGAACTTGCAACCTCCCCATTTCCTTAAGAATTTAGAAGTGCTTAAAGAGATTGCTGAAAAGTATCATAAGTAAGAATAATAAACAATGTTATCCTGGTGTTGGAGGAATACACCACAGGAATAAACAGTAGCTGGATATATATCTTCCCTCTGCTTTTTTTTTTTTTTTAATTCATATCTTCATTTGGAAGAAGGAAGAAATTAAATTCATTAGCACTGATCCAGTGCCGTATCTAATTAGCTGCATTATGGGGCACTTCTGTAATCTTATGTCATGAGTACAGTGATTTAAGAGGGTTTGGGGTTTTTTTTCCCTCTTTCCTCTGCACCAGCATCTATTAAGGATTAAGTAGTGATATGCCTCATTAATTTATATTGCCTTTATCAGGCTGCGGAAACAATTACCTCTCACTGGGAGAGTTTTCAAACAAACATGGTCATGTCCATGAAGTAATCTACCAAGGAGTGTCTCCAGAGCTGCAAAAGGAGATTTAGAGGAGTAACAAGAAAAATTCTACTGCTTTTCCCTGGCTCCTTCCTAGCGGTTTCACAAAGCTTCACCCACCTTCCTGCCTGGTCCATGCCTACCAGGAAAAGGCGAGGCTTGTAGAAATGGAGACCCCTCATTTCACCAAATGTGTAGCTGACTTGCCACAAGCCCTTAAGCATGCTGTGTTTTAGATTGTGTGCTTGGGAGAAGTCCTCTGGCAGTAACATGCCCTTTATTATACTCTGTCCTGTGGAAGTTGAGAGGGGAGGGTCTGGGAAAGCAAATGGAAGCAGCAAAACAAAGTGAAGAGGACGGTATAATACTCCTCCCCATATATCCCAATACAAATACAAACTAGTATTTGGGTCTCCTGGAGACACAGAGATACAATCCCAGCCTATATAAATACACTGCCTCTGGCCCATTCAAAGATGCTCTGCTCTGGCAGAACATCTGTATGCGATCGCTTTAGGTGCTTACGCTTTCCTATGCAAACATGGATAGAAAATATGGCCGGTTATCTCATTAGTTCCCATACAAGGCAGTGCCTGAAGACTGATGGTGAAGAGGAAGCATGGCAAGCTTCATTAGGCTGAATGGAAATGTTTTCACAGGAGTTTATGAAGAGTGGAAATGTCACGCTGGGTCTGCAATCTGCAGAAGATTTAAAAGCTGCAAATGTCTGCCCATGGTGAAAAGGTCCACTCCCATCCCATCTCAAGCCAGTCTGGAGGATTCTTTCTTTCCCTCCTTCCCCTTATTTAATAGATGCTTTGTTATTTATGTGCACAGCAAAGCTTTTTAAGNATCAAAACTTTTTTAGGTTTTTTTTTTTTTTTTTTTTTTAGTATTTCTTATGTCTATCCATTAATTTTGGTTTTCCTGCCTTTTGAGGTGGTCAGGTGTGTGTGGGGGTGTGTGTGTGTGTGTTTCAAGGAGGGCAACCCATATGGGAAAGTGAAACCTTTTCCAGGTAGGAACCTGCAGGAAAGCCCGGGATGAGAAGAGCTTGACTGGCTGCTGCGGCCAGAGGAAAGCAACATTGGCTGCCAGTGGCAGGTAGAAGCTTGCCAGGAGGGAGAGGATTAGGTAGTGAGGGTAGCGGTCTGAAAGTGAGAGTGAAAAGAGGACAGGCTGATGAGGGACAGGGGTAGAGAAGTACTGAAATGTGAGACAGTTTTGAAAAGCAACTGCTTGGATGGGTTGGAAAGTTCAAATAGGTGAAAGGAAGCGGGGATCTCGGTGGGACAGCTCAAGAGGTGGGGGCTTTCCAGGAGTGGGGCTTGGAAAGGGAAGAGAGAGAGGTGGGCGAAAGGGGGTTTAGGGAAAGAAGTTTGGGATGAGTCAGGATGGGGGAAGCTCTTGCATGGGGCAGTGCAATGCTTGGAGAGCAAAGTGGTTCTTGAACAGGTTTGGATGGATCAGGGCAGGAGTGTGACCACATTTTTTGTGAGAAATAGGGTAGCTCAATTCACTGGCATCAATATCAAATTGCTTTTGCTAGGCATTTTAATGTCCTAACATTTTTCTTTTGAGAGGCTTTCCCATCCCTGACTAACACCTGTATTTAAAAAGCATATTTTTAGTGCACTGTATTAGTGTTTTTGGATTAGTGTTTGTTTTTTGTTCCACTATGAGTATTAGGAATATTATTGTAAATTTTAACGTTCTTTAGTGCATTAACACCAGTTATGGTCTTAAATGGTTCCTGTCTGTTCTTTAGTACTTAAGCATTTAGACAAGAGTGTGAATATATGATCTCCACAACTGCTTTTCCAAGGATTAGTCACTTTACAGTGTCAGCAAATCACTTTTCTAAAGTATGTCCTAGGGCAATGATTGTCAGTTAAGATCTAGCTAGCTTAAGCCATTTATTATTTTAGATCTTTGATTTCTTTCAAAACTATGCCATCACTATTATTTGCCGCATTTAAGATTAAAAAGGTATTCAAATACATAATGGCCTGAATGTAAATCTGTCCTCTTGTATTTTTCTGCATTTTCTCTCCTGTTTTGAAATGCACCAGACCATTAGTTTCAGAGGAAACAATTAAGTTTTGATGTAGAATTCATGACTTTATAGCAGTTTCCATAGGAACCAAGTATGAGATACAAAGACCGGGTATGTAGCTCACCCGTCAGCTCCACCCAGGGAACTTGTGCAGATGACAAAGAATAGATGATGCCATGTGACTGTCCTTGCATCAGGATTTAAGCTATAACCAGACACATGCAATATTTACAGAGAAACCTGAACCAAGAACCAGTTCGGCTGGCTTTGTATTTTGTTACAAATCAAATTACCCACCAGTTTAAACTTGCCAGTTTCATATACAAAAATGTCAGGTTACAGCCGTGTTTGCAGAATTGCAATAGGAAATAGCGCAAATAGAGCAGATACTGAGGGTGTGTAACTGCAAATATTACTCGATGTGTTTAAGACATTTGACATTTTTTCAGACTATCTGTAAAGTGTATCTGAATGTTTGCTTAAATTTAAGCCATCTCTGGAGAGCCCCAGACCCAGTTTTCAATGCAGACCTATTTTAGGATGTTGTACCATAATTTACGTGCAAATACTATCCGCATAAAATTTTGAAGCAAAAACCAGGCAGAATCTGACAGAGGTCGGAGAGGTTGAACATATGGCTTGCATTTAGAAATCACTGAAGTTTCATTTAGCTATGCTTGTGCCTCATATAACTGTGACATGGGTGAATAGAAATGTGTATGTAAAAGTGAGATTTAAGGTTATGCTTTTAAGGTTATTCCATACTGAAGTTCAGGGTCTACAGTGGAAGGAATTTTCCTTTTTTTTTTTTTTTGGTTTTGTTTTTATTTTTAAGTGGGAGTATGCATTTGTGGAAACTCTTGTTTGTTAGCCTGCTTAATAGCTTTGGTTTCAGCTGCTACTCTTTGTGGAGTGCCATGAATGTTTGTTGAAATTACACCCACATGGCAGATATTCACTGACACTACAGCATCTGTAAGAGTTTGCACCAGCTTGAGAACCCACCTTGATCTGTTTACTTTTACTGTTTACTTACGCTTGGTGTTGGATTCTTTTTGTTGTGTGCATGTTGACTACCTGACTCAATTTAAATACTGTGTTTCTTTGCCTTCTCTTTCATTCTTTCTTCTTCCTGTGTTGGACTGTACATCCAAGACTGTAGTGGCAACGTACAACAGCGGTTGTGAATTTTGGTACTCTCCCACTGAAACTGGGCCATCCTAGATAACAGGCTGGCTCCACCTATGGCAAATTAGTGTATCGGAGGAAGGGCCACAGGGTTGCCTGGCAGGGTCTGTAGTTACGTGGGGCAGAAGCTGTTCTACCTTTCCTTCAGCTATTGCTGTGAATGTGGCTGAGGACTCCTTAGCAGAAGCCTGATAAGTAAAGGCTCTTCTGCTTATCTGAACACAGAAACTCCAGGAAGGGTGAACTGCTGTGAAACCACTTACTAATATTCATCCTCTGCATTATCTTGTCTTTGTCCCTTAAGCAAATGGCAACTGAATTAGAAAACTTTCTTTTTAACTCTGTATCTGTTTGCTTTTGCTGTTCTATATCCCTAAAGAATTAAACTTAAGACAGGAGAGTTTACACTTGCAGTTAACATGTGGGAGTCACTGTGGCAACTTTCAAGGGAGATGGGACACATTTGAGAACTTAAGAATTTGAATCACAGCATCTTTCAGTCCCTATCTCAGGACACAATAGGTATTCCACACTGAAGGTCATCCTTAAAAGTCCCAAAGCTATAGACAGTGCCTGTTGTTGTGATATCTCATGTGTTTCTGATGGTCACTGGGAAAAGAGTGAACTGGAAGTCAGTGGGAGTGAGCTCATGTGCTGGGGACAGGAGTTTTGGTGGGGTTTGGAGTAGGAAGGTGCTATGCAGAACAGAGCAAGGGACAGAGCCAGCACAGGCAGGAGCTATTTGACTAAGAGATTGAGGGATAAGCTCAATACTGGAAGAGCAACAAGAGATAGAAGGCAGGGAAGAAGATAGGGCAGTCATAGCAGTAAGGATCAAAACCATGTTTTTGGATGTGTGGGAACAGTAACAGACTTGCACAACAGGTCAGAGGGGAAATCAGAGGACATGAGGAACACGACAGAATTCCTTTAAGAAAAACAAACCCACATGAATAACAAAATCCTTTCATAATTTTGCCAGCTAAACAAGTTTCATGGGCACCTAACTCCGCATTCCCATGTTTTTAAGTGGGAAGCAACGGGAATCCAGACTTCACCCACTACCAGCAAATTGGGGCATGTGGGACGCAACAGAGGTTCCCCAACAATTAGGGAGTGTCCAGCATAGGGGGGAGGCAAACGAGCCTGATGTGGGACTCCTCCCTGCAAGGCACAGGCTGAAAATCCAGGCAGAAACGTTGCAGTACATCATGCTGAGCAGCTGAACCCTTGTGTACCTGTACAGATAACCATTTCTGATCAACTTTGAAACATGATATTCAAATTGGTATCTGTTATATCTTTAATTAGTATCAAAGCTTGAACCAGTTGTGTTCATGCTGTCAACCTAATGGACAAGTAGACACGGCAGCTGTGCTGTCTTGATTTTAAGTAAGGCTTGGCATAGTGATGGATGGCACTCTTGTACGCAAACTCAGGAAGCAAAATCCACATAAGATTGGCTCAACCAGAGGAAAAGCTCGACTGAGTAATCTATCAATTTTTCTTTGCCAAGCTGAGAGAACATTCAAGTGTGGTCATCAGAAATCTGTCCTGGGTCCAGTAATACTCAGTATTTTCATTTGTTATTTTGACAATGGGAGGACAAGCATGCTTATAAGATTTGCAGGTAATACCAAGCCAGAAAGGATTGTCAGCCTTTTGGAGGACAAAATTAGAATTTGTAAAGATCTTGGTAAATTGAAGAAATTGTGTAAAATCCAGTAAGATGAAATTCAGTAAAGACAAGTGTTTAGAAAAGGGAAAAATCAAATACACAAACACAAAAGTATCCAGTTTTGGCACCATGTTTTGAGAGTGAGACAAAAATGCGGGAGAGATTAGAGTTCTAGAAAATGTAACCTATGTAGAAAGATGAAAGGGACTGGGTGGAAAAGAAAAGAATATGATTTAAAATATATTCATATATGCCAGGTAGTTGCAGTGAAGGTACCGACCAGATATTCTCAGTATCTAACAAGGTAAGAATGTGATGAGTTGTATTTGCAAGGAGAGATTTAGATTAGATTTTAAGGGAAAGCTGTTTGTACAGTTAGGAAGATAGCACTAGGAGAAGAGCTACCTTCAGAGGTTATGAAATCTGAGGTTTTTAAGTATCAGTGAGATGAACATTTGTCTATGGTGATTTTTGCATACCAATCCTGCCTCGTGAGGGGATGGATTAGGTGGAAGTTCTTCAATGAATCTATGCTAGACAGAGATGTAAAGGGGAATGAGTGTGTAGGAATGAATGTGTAAAAAAAATTGAAGTATCTGTGGTTTTTCTGTAGCGTACTTTCACCTTTGCTTTCATACTGTTCCTCATGGGAGGCTGTCTTGTGTTTGTGGTGTCCACATAATTTGGGCAAGACCCTGAGCAACCTTATTTAGGTTTGGAGTTATTTCTGCTTTCAGCAGGCTGGACTGGTTGACTCCAGAAGTCTCTTTCAGCCTCAGTTATTCTATGAACCTGTTTTGGGTAGCCCAAGATCTACCAAAACTCTTGCTGCAAAAATTGTGAGGAAAAAGATCTGACAGTTTCTACTGCCAAATAGATAACAACTTCTGAAAAGGTTGATCTTGCTTGGGATTGCTAGAACAGCAGAAGACAGAAAAATTGATGCTGAATGTTCATCTCCTTTGTATTGTATGCTAAATTGATATTTTAAAAACATGTAACTAATTCCATTAAGAAAGCATAACAAACATTCTTTGAATATCATCATCAGAAGCTGTATACAGTATTTGCATAAAACCGGGCAGGTTCAAATCAACTCAGACTTGTTTAAAAGATAGGTTAACTTTGCCAGTATAGAGAGACCATGACAGTGGATAGTATGCGGAAAGTATTCTTACTTGCAGTTATAAGAAATGTGATGGCATTCACTTGGGCATGTCTGCAGCAGATCAGGCAGTGTCAACTATGACAACTATATGAAGATGGTTGTACTTTGTGACCAACTTTTTCCATGTAATGACTTGAAGCTGATCCCAACACAAGAGCACGTATATCACTGCGTTGGTGGACAGCTAAGTGTTTCCCATTCAAATGTAAATATGGAGATTAAATTTATAGCAGGATATGGCACAGTACACTGTGTCATGAGTCAGAGCGAGACAATGCATTAATAGCTTCAAGATCAAGAGAGCAAAAAATGTGTGATGGGATGATCTTCATGCTTAGCTTATAGCTGGAGAAGCTTGAAACATTTGTGAAAATTGCTTTTGTTTCTAAAAAGCTATTTCATGGAGCTGTTTGAATGAGTAATACTGTATCTTTGCTTTGTTAAACCACCACATGATTCAAAAAGAATATTGAGTTGCTTGGTTACCTGTGTGTTGTGCATTCTCACACTGATCCACTGGCCGTGTAGAAGGGTCCTCTGCTGTGGCAACTGGCTGATTCCTGGATGGCCCCTAAACTTCTGTGACACTGTGGTTCCTTCTTACCAGTGCACAACCATTAGAGTTTTTTTAGCATGTTGATCCAGATGCTTAAGATTTTGGAATTCTGAACTTTGAATAGTCAAGTAATTGTTTCATGGTACAGAATGGCTGCCTGCTCATCCCCACCATTGCAGCTTCCATTGGGGAAGCTCCACTTTAGCTCTCTGGAGAAGTTCAGATATTGGATATCATCCCTGATCCTCATGAAGAACGGAATGAACACATCAGTTAGTGGACTACACACCCAGGTGCACAGCCTCTTAACCACAGGCAAATGAGAGACTTGCTGAATTCTGTTGTCTCCAAGCAAAGGAGTTACGGCTTCTGCATGGTGGCAGATAGCACAACATGAAAGAACAGTGTAGTTGGGAACGCAAGGCAACTGCGAGCTAGGGAGACTACGGGCCGCAGGAACACTGGAAAGCCATGTTTGTCTTGCCATATGCAACCACCTGCTAGTTTCCTCTTCCTGCGCCTATCTTTTCTCCTTTAAGACAAATTATAGGCCCATGAAGACCTTTTCAAGCAGGATATGACTGAATTTCAAATATTTTCTTTATTACGCATTGTGAGACAGGAAACTGAAGGCAACCTCCCTACATTACTTTTGTTCAAGCGATACCTTTCTCTGACTGCAGATTTCTCTGCCTCTGTGTGGTATTTCCTGCTCCAGTTCTCCAAGTAAGCTTTATTTAAGCTGTAGCAAGTGGGGCATGCATGGGTCCTTCATTATATTGTACACACGGCTGGCCTCTAAGACAATCTTCACTGTCTTTCAGTTGTGCTGCTCTAAAAGTCTATTAAATGTGAACTGTGGAACAGGCATGTACAATGTATACTGAAGTTAAACATTTATTAAAAAAAAGGTGAGAGGACTGTATATTTACTTAGTATGCTGGTCCGCTTTCAAAACCTTGCAGAGCTTCCTTCATCCTGACGTGCTGATGCAACTCACATGAGCCTTAGCACTGTTAATCAATCCAGACTCTGAGTTCTTGAAATTACAGACAGCCTCTATATATTGCTTTTGCAGGCAGCTACAAGCATCTCTCTCTCTATTGATTTCACAAATACTATGCATAGTATCCAACATAAAGACAATAATAAACCACTGCGACTGAAAAACAGGGGTTTCCCCCAGCTTAAGGTCTCAAGGTTACGAGAAGGACATTGCCTTCACAGTCTGCCCCCTCCATGCTGCAGTCTATCACCTGACACTGAATTTGCAGAGTGTCTATCTCCCAGTTATTATTGCTGCTGTTTGCCTATGATAAGTTGGTGACTTCACTGGCTGGCCTGTGAACTACAGTGATTAGGAGAGGGACGCATTAAACGTTTTATAGGATCTGCTGTGGGGAAGGTAATCACGGGTAGGGAGGTATGGTAGCAAACTGGGGACTGCTGTCCTTACCACCACAGCTAGATCGACGTGGGTTTGTGCATCAAAGCCCTGTGCTGGCGTAAAGCTAGTGCAGTTTTCTTGTGTAGCAAAACCCTTACGATGGCTTGCTTAAAGCAAAGTCATGTCTGTGATGGCTTTAAACTGATGTGAAAGTGTTCATTGCCGAAAACTGTATCCACTGTTGGATTTGCTAATTCAGTGCATTTTACATACGTGAACAAGGCCTATGTCTGTCTAGTACACAGCCTCAAGCATGTGGAAAACTTCAGTTCGTGAACTGTCTGTCCACCCTATACAGAACATGTTGTGCCACAGTCTCCAGTTGCATTCATGTGCTTACATTGCTGCCTTGCAGTAACAAGCGAAATATAACTTGTCTCTCAAAGACTAGGGCAAGACATTTATTGTAAACAACTCTGACTAGAACTCAATTAAAATAGGGTTTGCTGGTGGTTTTTTTTTTCTTCTTTTCATGCCTACTGAAGGTGAAATGTTGTCGTAAAGCTGCCCCTGTGTAACAGGACAAACTTCAGAGCACTGGGTCCCAACATGGCTCCTCTTGCATTTGCCCCTTCAAGTTTGAAACCCAGTTTCTGTGGGAAAAGGAAAAAAAGGGCTGAATGGTGAGATGATATGCTATCAAAATGCTGGCACTGGTGCAGATACCCAGATTTCTCAGCCTTGCTGCTGGCTGCGCAGTCTCCAGCATGTCACGTAAACTCTCTGCGTCCGCTTTGTAAAGCTGTGCAACGAAGCTACTGTTTCCATGCCTGCGATTGTCTGCCTGTTCTGTTTGTTTAGCTCTTGCCTTTTAAGTTGATTCTTTCTAATATGATTCAACTTACTGTGTTCTTCCTGGCTTTATGTCTCACTGCTGTTGGTTACTCATCTGCTTACCAGCCCTGCATGTCGATATACACATGGTATCACAAGCTGATGGTTGCTCAAACTAATAGCAAGTGTGTTTCAAAAAATCCAGCTAGATAATAATTTTTTTTGCTTCTATTTTGCTTCCTATAGCAACATGGAAACTTTTCCACAGCTAAATTTGTCAGTCTCTTTCTGCTGCAGCTTCCAGGCATGGGTATGAAGAAGAGGCATGAAAAAGGGAAGAAATCAAAGGAAATAAGAAACATGCAGGACCAAAACAAGCCCCCAGAATGCCTGGACTGAGGTGTAGCTCCATTCTGCTTCTGGCCCTGAGGTTATTACTTCTACCACGTAAAGCCAAACTCTGCAGGACCTTTCCACAGCCTTGGCTTGATTTTTGTGTGATATTTCAATCTGGGTCTTGTTTTACCTCAAGCCAGTGTACCTCTGTTTTTAAAGAACAGTTCTAAAGCAGTTCGGCCTGATTTTATAGCTGTCCTTCATCAAGCTTTGACCACATGCAGATATTTTCCTATCTTGATTTTGGTGTGAGAGAGAGTTACTGCGTGTCAGGTGACAGAGGTGGCTGTGTGTGTTTGTGTTTATCCATCACTGTAATCTTGATCATAGCTTCATCTGGGCCTTTTAAAACAATGCCTAGCTCACTGGCTGTCTCACTTCTTTGCTGCCTCACTCCCATGGCTGGACCAGCAGTTACCAAAAATTCAGTTTGTAAAACTGCTCTACCTGCCAGGTTAAACTTTATATCCCTGTGCTGACTGGTGTCCATCTGAATGAAGGGCCATTGGCATCAGGCCTCGTTCCTGCTGCCTTGCTTGCTCCAAGCCCGATAGTGATCGTTCTGTCTGTTCCTCACAGCCCTTTTCCCAGCCAGCATCTATTTGCTTAACCAGCCGGCACAGCATTAGATTTGCATATGTATATCTGAGGGCCAGTTGTCCAATTTCACTGCTGGCTGGGTCTAATTTCCTATGCTTATTTTCAGTGGTGGGGAATGGGGGGAGGACAGAGAAATAATTGAAATAAATGAAGCTGGATGATGCCTTATTTTGGCTGCTGGCAGTGTCCTGTTTGCAGGGATGAAAATCCTTCTTAAGCTGTGTGGGTTTCCACTTGCAAGGAGGAGGCCTATGTGGTGGCAGAGAGTATGAACAGTGGGGAGAGTCTCATCCTGTTTTTTTGATGATGCTTTTCTTTTTTTCTTGCTGCTGGGTTCGTACCACTGTATACTTGACTGCTGTTTAACCTGGTAATGCACTTAGCTGATTCTGCAGTTGTTAAGTATTATGTGGAAACAACAGACTGAGAGAAGCTGTCAGACTGACTGTACTGAATTTCAGAATGTCCATGCGGTTACTCTGATACTTTCCCCTGATGGTGGAAAGGAAATGTTTTTTTCCCTGCTGTCAGCAAGTCCTTCAATTTGTCAAATTCTGTATCACGGATAGACAAGTTGGGTGCTCAGCTTCCCCAAGGAAGAAACTAGTTTAGAAGAGGTTGATAGTTGTACGTGTTGCCATAGGCATCTTTCTTAGTGACTCTTCACATTTGAATAAAGATGCTGTTCCCTTATAGTTGTCCTTTGAAGCACAGGAGAGATACTATAATGTACATTTAACAGGTGAGAAAACAAAGGGACAAAGAAAGACTTTTCTTTCCAAGATCCCATGATGACCATGAATTGAAATTAAATCAGAAACCCAGAAGCAAGTAAAACTCCCAAATTCTCAAATGTTTCTGTTGTCATGAATTTTAAACTAATAATTTGATTTTTTTTTGCAGCCCTGGAGGAAGTTTAGGACTTAAAAGATAATAGGGTCAGGAGAAGGGAGTTCTGCTCCTGTTTTGACCATTGTTGAAAAATGGGTTATGTGCAACTGTCTAAAACTTGCATTGGAAATACTACTTGCGTTCTTTATCTGGATGTCATGGTTTAACCCCAGCCGGCAACTAAGCCCCACACAGCCACTCACTCACTCCCCACCCAGTGAGATGGGGGAGAGAATTGGAAGAATAAAAGTGAGAAAACTCGTGGGCTGAGATAAAGTTTAATAGGTAAAGCACAAGCCGCACACACAAGCAAAGCAAAACCAGGAATTCATTCACCATTTCCCATCGGCAGGCAGGTGTTCTGCCATCTCCAGGAAAGCAGGGCTCCACCACGCCTAACGGTTACTTGGGAAGACAGATGCCATCACTCCAACCGTCCCCTGCTTCCTCCTTCTTCCCCCAGCTTTATATGCTGAACGTGACATCATATGGTCCGGAATATCCCTGGGGTCAGTTGGGGTCAGCTGTCCCAGCCGTGTCCCCTCCCAACTTCTTGTGCCCCCCCAGCCTGCTCGCTGGTGGGGTGGGGTGAGAAGCAGAAAAGGCCTTGACCCTGTGTAAGCACTGCTCAGCAGTAACTAAGACATCCCTGTGTTATCAACACTGTTTTCAGCACAAATCCAAAGCATAGCCCCCATGCCAGCTACTGTGAAGAAAATAACTCTGTCCTAGCCAAAACCAGCACACTGGAGAAAAGACCTCTCACTCATCCCATGCCTCATTTGCATGTAGAAAACTGGCATCTTACTATATGTTTCTATGGTATTTCAGAGTTGCTTTGCGATTTTATTTGGGAAGTACTTTGAGATCACTGAAGGGAGAGAGACGCTGAAGAGAGAGAGGTGCAAAGTCATGTATTTTAAGTTTCACAAGGGCTGTTTTTTGTTTTATCACTGCCTCAGGATGACTGGCCAGAGCTCCCTTTGGTGTTTAGTTAATGACAATCCAGCTGGATCAGCAGTATGAGGCTTCAGCGTCTTTCCTTCCTCTTTCTCCAGGACTTGGATGTACTACTTCATTCAGTAGACCTACGTTGTTAGAGGCAAGGGAATGGGACAGGCAGACCCAGGAACAATACACAGTTGGACAGAGGTTACAAAAGTTATTCTGAAAAACTCTTAGTGATGTGTCTCAGTTGTAGGGGAATATACGTTTAACATCACCATTGCATTGCTACTCAAGAGAGCAGAAGTCAACTGGTAGTTTGGTATCTTTTAACCAGGTTAGTCCAATGCGCAAGTCTGAATGGGCTTTTTCATTAAAAGTGAGTCACTTAGTAATGAAATTCTGCAAATTAGGAAGAAGGAAGGATTGTGGGAGCTAGAGGCCAAGGACAGACAGCCGAGGCAGCTAGGGAGTGAGGGAGTATGACTGGTGTAGAAGAGGGGAGGCTGTCAGCATGCTGGTCTCTGGCTTAGTACATTGCCTAACAGTGATTTCTGGCAGGCTGGCAGCTTTCAGTGAAATGCACATCAAATTGACGATTCATAGCCAGTGCCTTTAAAACAGTCCACTTGCCTCCAGCTGGAGTACAAGGAGAGTTGTGGTCCCTCTATGCTTCTCTACCTTGCCCGCAGGCAGGTGCTTCCTAACTTCCAACCACTGGCCCCCACTGACAGCACAGCACTTCAGTCTCAGCTCTTTAGGTCATTTTCTGCCCCCTCTCCTCCTCTGTTACTTCCTTAGCCAGCCCCCAAACCATGGGGAGTGCTTCCCGTAAAGGCATTGCTCTTTCCAGGCCTGCGGCACCTCCAGGGTTCAGGTTGTGGTTGTGTTTAACTTTGTTTTGGAGAAGGACTCTGCAACTGGGCCAAGCTGAGTCTGTTCTTCTTGCTCAGCTGGGGTGGAGAGGTGGTCTCTGGTAATGGACTAGCACGTTACTTAGCAATGTTATCCATCACGCAGGCAGAGAGAAAACCTGCAGATTTTCTTACAGGGCTGAAGTTTTCAAACGATGCCGAATGCGTCAAGGCTAATCCTGCATTGGGCAAAATGCCAGAGTCTGCCTAATGCCATCGCTGGTCTGACATTTGAGCCTCCATCCTAATGGATGCCAAAGAGGATCCCTCCACCTCACAGAGACATTAACTTAGACCTTAATGACTTTCTGAGAGAAAGACCTCGGAAATGAGATACCGCACTGATAATGTGTTGCATGCGTACCGGGTAGGCCTGCTTTGGTCAGACTCTGAGGTCTTTTAAGTCAAATGGTCTGTGCTTCTGTTTACAGTATCTACCTTTTTTCCTGCCACCATCACCTAAACCACAAAATCTGTCCTGTGTAGAAAGACAGCTTCCCCTACATCTGAAGCCATTTGGGGTCTTCTCTGGGCAGGAAATGAGTTTTAAACTCTGCTGATACTGGCATGGCTCTTGGAATGACAACTCTGTTTTATGCCCTAAAACTATTTTCAGTCCCAGTTACCTGCAATAGTGGTTTCTATGAATTTTTGCTTTATCTAAAGTTTGCTCTGATTGAACAAATAGCCCATTTTTGATGGTTTGGGTTGTTGGGTTTTTTTGAGAAAACGCCACACCCCTCTTCTTTTTACTGGACATTGAATTCAGTGTTCATTTTCAACCAGTTTAACTTTGAACCTTCCATTTTCTTAGCAGAACTAGAATGGGGGCTCTCTAAAAGGCATTGAGAGCAGTTTTTCCATCTTGATTTTGAATGTGTCAGTTTTCTTTCTTGTATATTCATTAAGATTCGTAGGCTTTAACCTCTGGCTGTGAACTGTACTTGTGTGTTGATGGTGGACTATGTGACTATGGAGTGTTGTGAGAAGTCTGACCATGATTATGACAGTTGGATATGTCAGTATTTTCTTTCAATCTCTTTGTAAGGTGATTGGAAATTCTGAGAAGTTTGAGTGGTACCGGTAGCAATGAAATATATTTTTCCGGTAATTTTCTTGAAACTAGCTGTGTACTCATCTACATAAGGCTTTTGTCAGATCTCTATTTGGTGTTGCTACAGTGTAGTTAGTATTGGCTTGCAGAAGAGTTGGAGGAAACAACTCGGTGAATTTTAACTTGTTGGCACAATCATGTACTTTTGCCAGTGTCACCAGCAGTAGTACTAACTTCAAAGTGGTTTTCCAAGCATTTAGGTTCAGTTAATGCAACCAAGCCTTAATGGAGACTTGGTTCCTGAAGCAAGCCTATTCCATTTTGGTTTACTCGGGTTGGGTGCACATATCAAAGGGCTGGGTACAATAGTCTCCCTCCTAGAAGTCTATTTAAGACACATTATATGTCAGCTGCTCTAGCTCTTATACCACCCTCTGTTGAGACTGCATAAGAATTTTGAATGTGTAAGACTTTTTTTATTTTCTATACTTTAGTGCTTCTACCTGTGTTATTTTTGCCCAGCTAGACTCTTCAGTTTCATTATTAAGTAAACCAAAGCTGAAGAAAATTTGAATGATTATGGCTTTGTATTTTTTCATCATAGGATTTTTTTAATGTGAAAATTAAAATAAAGTTTTTTCAAATATTTAGACTTATACTGAGAGTAAAAAGATTTTTTTTTTGAGCTATTTTGAAAATCCTAGTATAATCTTACAGTTGGAAAGATGGGTAGGAAAAGAGGAAAACCAGAATGTTTTGCCCTTTTGCAGTGCACTTTACCTTATAGGTTGGCACTAAACTTAAACTTAAACTCATAAAAGAGAGCAAAGCTGTGTAGGAGCCATGGGGCATGCGTTTCTGTACATGTGCAACTACAAGGCAGGGGGCTGATTTACCTAGAAGCAGAATGGGAGCTTTTAACTATGGATGGGAGGAGACAATGTTCTGGGATGTTTCTGAGGGGGCCTTCCACCTCCAAAATCCTTAAGGAAGGACATGGAGGTACCAGGGAGTTGTGCCTTGTGTAGCTGAATGGTTCCCAGAATGTAATGCTAGGAGTCCCCTTTGTGTCCCAGCACTGCTTCATAATTGCAAGGCTCAGTTTTACCATCATCTTTGTTTCTCTCACCCACTTACTTCTTATTTTTTGCATGAAGTAACCTCTCATTTTTGTGCTTAGGATGACATAAATTTACCTGCGTGACTCACAGAATTAATGTCCCTCTCGGTGCTCTGAGGAAAAGAGACTGGCACCACACAGCTCCAAGGCAAAAGGCTGATCGGACATGACTTCTTGGTGCATTTGACAGGATGCTGTGACCAACCCACTCCAGTGATGGCTCAGCACATGGCTGACTGGGGAGGGGCCCAGTTCAGTAAGGCCTTCAGTTTCAGGCTTAGGAAGCAGCACAGGATGTCCAGGCTGTTGCTTGCTCACATGCAAGTTCATTAGCTACATTAAGCATTTTGCTGGCTGCCGGTTTTGGTAGTGGGGTAGCCTCGCTGTTTCTTTGGGCTAGGATAACTTGGTGCTGGAACTAGAACAGCACTTGGTTTTTGGAGGCTGAACTGGTTCTAGGACTGCCAAACTGTAAATTTTGATTTGGTGTGTGTATTTATTAAGGATGGGGGACTGATTATTTGACAAGGGTGGTAGATTGCTGCTTACTGAAGTCCCTATAGACCTTTCAGATACCTAAGGTGTAAGACGTGTAAGAGACTGAGTTGTTCTCATTAAAATCCAAGTAATTACTGGGGCTCACTTTTACCACATTGATACTGGGTCTATGTGAAATGCAGTGGTAAGCTATGTCTGACCTGTGGACTCTGAATTTCTCACCCATACAATGTGAAAACAGGGGAAAGCTCGAATTTGAGATTGCATGGCCCAGATCTATTTTGATCCAGTGATAGCAGTAGCGGCTGTTGCTGTGCAACATTTTGTTTGGACAGCTAGGAGTCAAAATCTTTAAATTCTATCTTCTGGTGGAGGGGAGGGAAGAGGGAAGAACAGATTGTTTAAATGTACAGTTTTAATCATGTAGGGAAGTGGCAGGAGAGGAGGTGTTGTAAAACCCCAAACTTTCATATGATTTCATTTAAAGATTGTAGATTTGACCAAATTTCTCTTTCTTCATCTTCTCTTATGTTCTGAAAAGAGTATTTATTCTTTACCTCCTTTTCATAGCTCATTTTATTTATTTATTTTTTCCAGCAATCATTGAAAAAAAGTTCAAGTTCTGTTTAAAAATAAATGCCTAATATTATCCCTTTGCTGCATGATGGTAGAACTACAGATAAAGATGTAAGTCAGATCACTTGGAAGGATTGATGTTAGACTGGAAATCTCTAGTACTTTAGATACTATTTGGGAACCCAGTATAATAGCAAGGCTCTGGTCTCAAGGCTGGTTCCTTGAAGGGCTATGGCTGCAGTATAACTGCTTCCTTTGGGGAACATGAAATAATTCCTTTGGGGAAGAGAGAACATGAAATAATTAGCCTGTGGTTCTTTGGTGTGGGGTGGGAATGGTGGGAAGAGTTAACTGCATACATACAAGGCCCTAATTCTTGGACTTTCAAATCCCTTAAGCTCAAGGAAGCTGGAGTAGATCCCATTTTAGAGAAGCATATGGGGGAGCATTCACCAGGGGCAATTTGTACAAAAAAATTAAAAGTAAACAGGCTGCTGATTCCCCTTTGGAAAGGGGGGGAGGCAGGGCAGGGAGAAAAGTTGAGAGAGTAGAGGATGGCATCAGAACAAGGTGAAAGAAGGCAATACACTAGTCAGCACTTCCCCATCTCCGGAGGCTTGCATTTAAGCACATCCATCCAGTGCAGCTGCAGCTTCATTTTAGGAATCAGGAAATAAGCTGAGTGGCAAAGAAAGATAGGAGCTGACAGCTCTCACTGTTCAGGCTCTCCCCTTCACACTGGGAGAGCAAGTAGAGAAGAGCTTTTCTCCTGCGGAAGTGTGTACCATTCACCAGCGGGCATCATTGCTTAGCAGAGAAAATGGTAGAGGGAGAGAAGGGCTTGTGGAACTGTATGGTCCCAGCTGCCTGAGTGAATTAAGCACGGCGCCTGTGTGAGTTTTGCTGACTCTGTGCCTCCCCAGGACTGGGGCTGGGGGGGACACGGGATGGGAGAGCAAAAGACAGGTGTGAATCTGCTGACATTTTGTTTCTAGTGGCTTTGCCATTAACAGCTAAGCTCCTGCTCTCCACTTTAACAAAACCCTTTTAGAGCCCCATTAGTGCTGCCTTTGTTTTTTCTAGCCTGTTTCATATATAATTGTGTCTTGTTTATAGAAAATCCTGAGGTGAAGTGGAAGCAATTTCTATTCATTCCAGGTGCTAGCAGAGTGGAAGCCAAATCCTGCTCACGCCAAAACCAGTGTGTTCCTGAACCTTCATGCTTCTTCCTTCTTAGCCTCCCATTGTATTCTTGCCAGGACCAAAACCAACACGAACTTGGTGGGTGGTTTGTCTTGAAATAACTGAAGATGGCCTATGGGCTCTTTGACACCATTTTGAATTGCACTGCCTTTTGTGGAGCCTGGGGCAAGAGGGGACACCTGTACGCAGGCAGATCATGTCCTTTTTTGTGCCGCAGCAGAGTGCTCGCATCACATTTCTGCTCTTACAGTATAGCTTTGGGCAACTGTATGTACCTATGACCTGAGTGTCTCTCCCAGCAACTGCTGGTCTTCCATGATTATCTGTCAGAAGTTTTTAAAAATGATAGTGATGCTACTATCAACAGGCAAGTCTGATTACAAATTATGTTCCCAATGGGTAACAAGTAGAAGTAAGCACTCAGTGATATCTGCTCCTTGGCTTCTTAGAGCACGTATGTGAGCAGCACTAGCTACCTACCTATCTAGATGTCAGCTAGTCCATAAGTAATAAACATGTGTGGGGCATTGAATGAATGAGGCATTGAATACGCAAGCTGACTGAAGAGTAAACCCTGCCCTGCTAATGCTTAGTTACAGCAGTAACAGAAGAAATACTAGACTTAACATCTTTTTTTTCCTATATTACTCTTGGTCATTTAGTTGGATCCTGTTAGGTGGTGCCTATGTAACTTGTGAGTTACAAGGCTCACATGAGGCCAAAGCAGTGTAGTCTGCTCATAATTTTTGTAGTGGGGTGTCTGTGCTGCTTTACTCATAAACCTATACAATCCTGTAGTTTCTAAGAAGGGGTGTACAGGAATTGGCCTATTGATTAACACTCTTTTCAAATCCTGACTCTCATGAAGCCAAACACTGGACTGAAGTAACTTTTATTTTTAATTCTCCCCACCCCCCCAAATTAGAGACAGCAAAATGTTCATTTAGCTTCAATGTAATGTTTCATTTACAACAAAGTATTATTTTCAGATATTTACACTAAAAGCCAGTGAAAGGTAAAGTTGGTATGTCATAGAATAGAATTGCCTCGTA
Source organism: Pandion haliaetus (assembly GCA_013401275.1). Taxonomy (NCBI): domain Eukaryota; kingdom Metazoa; phylum Chordata; class Aves; order Accipitriformes; family Pandionidae; genus Pandion; species Pandion haliaetus. Next base: position 29,104 of record VYZV01043280.1, on the reverse strand, counting down.
ACAGATTATTTCATAGCTGGTATCTGAATTGTTCAGGTATTTTCCCAGAATATGAGAGAGAGAGAGAGAGGTTAAACTTGCTCTTCTGGATCAAGGAGATCCGGACCCAAAATTACATTCTCTCCCTCTCTGTCTCTCTCCTTAGTACTGTGTTTCTAAGTTCCTCTGAGTTACTATTGCTATACTTCAAAACTTTGTTTGGGAGTCTCATCTTCATCCAAATGTGATTTGTGCTGTCAAGAGGCTTGCTGACCCCATCTGAATGGCTGGTTAAAGACACGGCGCAATGCCTTGCTTGTATGCTGTTTTTCTTCTTCCTTATAGATAAGTCAATCAGGAACAGTTTCCCTAGTGACTTCAGTGAAACTAAAATCAGGGGAATGTTAAAGTAAAGTGATTGAGGAAGAGTGATGGAATACCCTGCAGTTAATCTACTTTTAAAAACAAATAGTCCTCCCAAACAGCCTCACCGCAGCTACTCTAACATCTGCTTGTCACCCCGCTTCCTCGGCAGTCCCTTGATTTAGCCCTGTTTGCTTCATATTCTTTTGGACTCTAGAAGCATCTAAAGTAAAACAAAAAATCCTGGATGAAGTTGTGCCTTCTCTTATTACGTCTTTTGTTCATACCTTGCCACCTCCTGTTGCTGCCTGACTAGATACATTCCCAGCAGATCTAGTTGGGGGGCAGCTTACCTTGACAGGTACCCTGATACCTAGTATCAAGTCGTTAAAGCCAATTGAAGAAGAAACAAAGAAGCTTTCCTGTCTGGGGAGGGGAGCTCTGCAAGTGCCTCTAGGCATCACTGGAATAACTAATGATATCCAGAGAGAAACCGTGCACAGACTATTAAAAGTTTAGACATATTATGGAGACTCCTATACATAAAAATTTGTGCATAGGATGTATAATGATATATGTAGGTATATGTGTTTGCATAGAGTGTTTGAATGATAGAAGAACTAACTTCCTTAGGCCAGTTGCAGTGCTGGTATATGGGCAAGCACATGTTACCATGTACCTCACCAGAGAGATGCTAGCAGAAGCAAGCTGTCACGTAATGATTTTCATTTTCTCCTTGTGGACAAACTGGCTGAATTATTGATGCTTGACCTTGCCACCAGCAGCTTGTGTTATAGAGATGTAATAGCAGCTTCTCCTGCAGGTCACGGAGAAACAGATCAAGTAGCTTCATCCTCAAGAGATGAGTTTACTGGTTCTTTCCATTCCAGGTTGTGTTTTAATTGCTCGATTCACGTAGGTGTCTGGTGTGTGCTCTTCTGTCGTGTTCCTGTTATTCTGTGTATGATTTTGAGGGCTATCTTTACATTCAAAAAACCAGACTCCGCTTTTTTTGTTTTGAGAGGCACATACAAGACTGCATGAAGAGTTCTGGCTTTGCAGGAGTGGATTTCTCTGGGTTGGTTTTGCTGTGCGTATAGGTATCATTCCGTATCACTTGCAAGTACACTGGTGTTTGGCTAGAGAGAAGTGTGTGCTCACATATTTCTGATATGCAGCTTTGCTTCAGTTTTCTCCTTTTTATGTGATTTCTGCAGTAGTCCTCCCCTTGACCTCTCATCCCACCTTATATTGTCCCATTCCTACTTCTGTTTTGCACAGTCTTCCATCAGTTTCATCTCCCATCACAGGTTCCCGTACTCTTAAAAGACACTCACTCTTTCTGCCCACCTGTTTGCTCTTCTCCACTGATTTTAACTTAAAATTTACCTCTCCCCCAAATAATTTTGTCTTAATCTCTTTATTATTATTTTTTATGGCTTTACTTTGGATTTATGTTTTTTTTGCTTAAAGTGTTTATTTTTGGTCTGTAATCCTATTCAAGATGGAAAATATGCCTGCATTTATAACCCGCTGTGTAAATCCATGGTGCTATGTATACCTGATTTTAAGAATTGCACAAAATAATCCATAGATTCAGTAAAGGAAGGCAGCACAACCACTAGGGTAAAGGTAGCAAAAGAAGTGTTCTGCTTCCACGGCATATTTGCCATAAGGAAAGGGACAAAACTCAGTACCTCTGTGCTTTTTTCTCACTTTCATTTGTGCTCCTTGGAAGTTATTTAGATTCATGCTACAACGGTGCAAGGGAAGGATTCAGATGATATTAATATGCTGATGGAAAAGCAAAAGGTGTCTCTGAAGGCCTCTTTTGCTCTCTTTTTACCTTTACTAATTCATCATTTAGCAGATGCCAGCTAAGTCCCTACACATCTGCACCACGGGTTGAATAAGCCTATAGAGGGACCTATGCATTGGTAGGGAGCAGAACTTCCTTGCTATAAAAGCTCAAGAGTACCTGGGACAGCATGTGCAAGATGGAGCAGGGTAAGATAAGACCAAGACACCTGATCTCATCTGGTGAATGATACACTCCTTCAGTTGTAGCGCTCAGTCTCTCTAAGAATTCCCCACTGTTGGCAGTGTACAGTGCACGACAAAAGTTTTCATAGCTGAAAGTCTGGAGCATGAGCTGGTTTATTTAGGATTTGGACTCTACTGTACTTCCCATATAAAGTGCCTTGTTCGTGTTGTGGCTTCTTGTACTTTGGATAACCCATCAGCACTACCCGCCTGTTCCCCCAGGCCAGATGGAAAGGGCTTGTGGTTGTCATTGACCTATCCTGGATGTCAACTCAAAATGAAAAGTGAAAGCCTGATAGCCTGTTAATGATCCCCTGAGATGTCCATTTATCCCGTGCGTCATTTTCTAGTCCTTAAACACTTGGAGTGTCACAGAACAAGTCCTGAATGTGTCACTGGCACCACTCAGAGAGGGTGCAGCAAGAGATGGTTCTGACAATTACTGTGGCATTTGCAGCCCTGTTATTGTGACCTAACCCCATGAATCATTTTAATGGAGATGTCATCTGCAGTTTAAGCCCCCACCATCCGGTCTGCCCCATCATTACATCCACCAAGTACAGCAACATAACTCAATGATACTGTTCAAATTACACTAACAAAGAAAGATTGAAATGTGGCTCTTGGTTTCTACATTTATGTATGTTGTATTCACCTCCTGCAGCACAGACGTCAAGCAGAAGAGGATATTGAGGGTGGAGATGCTGTTGTTCAAGAGCAATTCACTTTTCCTGGCCAAATAGTAATGGTTTCTCTTTCTTAGGGTCTTTCACTGCAATTGAAGGACAGAATTTCAGCTGTATAGGATCGTAAAATGCGAAAATTATATCGAAGTGCTGGATGCAACTTCTTTTCTTCAGTGAATCATTGGGGTTTTTTCCTGCTTTGTTAAATCTCCCACTACAGTGGAAACTGCAGCAAGTGTGAAAAGCTGAGTGATTATACATCAGTGATGCATTTAAGGTCTGGAAAAAATAGAATAAATAAACCCAAGATGTGCATCAGATGAGAGTAGCTAATGTTTGCAGTACTGGATGTGTGGCTAGGAGCTGAGGACAAAGTCAGGCTGGAGGTTCTCTGCAGACAGACAAAAGGGACGTGGCTTAAAGAAAATGAAAAGCAGAATTTCACTGATCTATGGCAGAATGAGATTCTCTGCTCTGTATATTTATGAGGTTAGTTTTTAAGAAACTGTTCTTTTAAGGCAAGATGGAAGCTATGCTTTGATCAGGGAAGCAAGCAGAAGAGAATTGTTCAGCAGCAAAGCAAGCAGAGGTATGTTATTTCTTGGCTAATAAAGTTCCTTCTCTGAAAATAAATTGAGGTTCAGTTTAACTTTGTGTTGGTCACGTGTCCAGGGAGCTCTTAACCCACAGTTTCTGCTAATTGGCATTCCCATAGTTAGTCTCAGCACTGATGCTGGTGGCTGAATGGGCCTCATACACCAAGTCCCTTGCCCTCAGTTTCTGCAGTTCTTTGCCCCGGTGAGGACTGAAGTGTTTTAACATGAAGCAAAGAAACTTTCTCTAATGATGCCTACTTTTAAGTACATGTAGTGGGCATGTGTTTCTTGGGAACATCATACAGGCTAGTGACTTGCTGGATGTATAGTAGTTTGAGGGCACAGGTGATCTAAGGATGAGGCAGCTCTCTAGGATTTCAGAGAACTTAAGCTCAGTTACTTACTCCACTATAAGCTGTGTTCCTCTGGACTGCCTTGTAGAAATGTTTTGAAGATGATCACAATAGAGATTGCAAGGCATTCATGCTGCAGAATAAATAGTTACAGCCAGAAGTCTTTTAATTAAGAATTGGTATTAAAGAATTGAAAACTATTTAATACACCTTGTTGTGATCAGCCTGCAACTAATTAAAACTTCTGTCCTAGCATGCACCATTTTTATTTTATATTCCTCATGACAAAAAAAATCTCTACTTCTCTTAAATAAGTGGTCAGGAATGTTGGGGAAATATTTTCAAGGCATTAGAGCTTGGAAAGAAGGCTTTTTCTAAAGGCTGCCTTCCTTTAGGGCAGGCATGCGTAAATAGTGTTAAACACCTATTTTATTATTACTATTACCATTAGCTGTTTTTTTTTTCATACATCTAGCGTAGGACAGCCTAAAAGTTGTCTATCCGAAGACAAAGCATGCTGCTTTTTGTTGGGTCTTTTGACTGTAGTAATTTTTGTAAATAACAGATTTCATATTACTTCCCATTAGCATGAAAAACACTTTCTAGAGAGAGCACAGGTCTTGGAATAAAATTATCTCATTAATTCCAAGAACCTAACAGAGCACACCAGAACTGCATGGATGCTGTGGACTGGTACTGGTATTGAGCTGAGCATGGCTTTAGGCTGAGTTGGAGCTAGTGTAGGTCCCTCGGACATCATTTTGGCCACTCTAACTTAATGTAACCTTGTGTCCCAATTGTAGAAGAAACTGTTCTATATCCTAGAGCAAAATCCTCTTCAGGATTCTGACAGTGGCCTGAAACTTAGCAACATTATTTTCTTTAAATCAGGTTATTCTTATTTAATGTCCTCAACTGCTGGTGAACTAAGGTATGGAAAACCTGGCTCAAATCCTAGAGATACTTGTGAAATGGGGTACCTTACCCTAACTGCTTCTAGCTCCTTCTCCAACAACTTAAAGGTGATTATAATTTAGAGAGTACATTAAAGGTGGTTCAGTTGTCTTTGTATTTTCTTTCTATTTGATGCATTGTCAAAAGAGAGGAAAAAAATAGAATTTGTTAACATACATGTTAAATGATCAGGAAATGTCCTCTAATTTTCAGGAGTTAACTACACACAGGCAGTTTCATTTGCATCGATGGAATTATTTAAATCAGTAGTAGTTTCAGATTTAGATAAAGGCTTCAAATTATAAAAAGAAAAGATTAGGAATAGAAGAGATTTCCCACTGTGATTATCAGTGAATGGGACAATTGTCATGAAGCACGGATATACAAAAGATCTGTTTCCTATAGCTGGAAATGCAGAAG
>VYZV01043280.1:1011-19536 GCA_013401275.1 Pandion haliaetus | reverse complement strand
CCCCTCCCCTACTTGTATGTATTTTGAATGATGACTGGTTTCTGGCATTGGAATAGTAGCCACTGTGCTCATTGATCTGTAGTGTACCAGAGAAGCTATTTTTCATAAACTCTTTAACTGCATTTGACAGTGGAAGCTGGTGGCTTGTGGAAAGCCTTAGATTTTGTATATTATATGTAGCTTTTTTTTTTTTTCTTTTTTACTTGAGTAAGAACAACTTCCTTTTTTTGATGAATCTTTTATAAAATGTTGATACAAACATAATGTTAAAAATTAATTAGTTCTGGTCACAAGTGTTTCCTAAGGAAACAGAAACAATGCCACAATTTCAAAGTTTGATGTCCATATTTCAGTGAAGAAAGAGTGATAGTGTACATCTCACTTTGATTAAATGTGGTTAACTGGGTTTTTAAATGCTAGCAGTAAGAATAGGTCTTACTGATTTTAGTAGTTACACCAGGTAAGCGTGTGGTCCAGTATTAACAGTTGTCCTGAAGATAACAATAGGTTTTAAGTTAAAGAGATTCTAAGTCCTAATTCCCTGTAGTTGTTCCAAAGAAAGGATCTGATTTCATTAGGACTGCTTTTGTCCATAGGGATTTGCAATCATGTCCAAGATATCTGTGGCTGAAAAAGTGTCCTCAGGTAGAAACATTGTTTTTCAGCTCACAAACTTAGTTTGTAATTTGGTTTGATGTTGAACATCCATAGATTCTGAAAAAAGTCACACGTGAACCGGCAGAAAAACAACTGCCTGTCTCTGGAGCGCAGACTCTCTGCAAGGTATTCTGAGAGATTTGTTATGCAAAACTGTTAATAACTTAAATGATTCACAGATGAAGCTTTAGGAACTACCATTTAACGCAGACTGATACTAAGGTAAAAAAGGAGGATTTTTTTGCATGAGAAACCATGTCAGTATGTTGTTAAAGATCCCTTAAGTTTCTTCAGAGCAATGAGACAACTGCAGCTGTGTAATTTCTGCTTTAGAGACAAATGCCCAGTAAAATAAGGACTAGTGGGATAGCAATAATATCAATTGCACAAAATCTTTACAATTTAGCAGACTTTTAAAAAAGGATAATGTTCAATGAAGGAAATCGTTCTATAATGGTGTTGGACAATCTGGATGTACTTTACACTAATAATAATTTATTTTTGAGAGTTACATTTTCAAGTAATTTTCACAAAGTTGGTAGATGGTTTCTGTTGTCTCTTCTGAGCTCATAATTGCACACTTCATATGCAAATACTACCCAACAGCAGAAGTCACTGGAAAAGGTATGCATTAAACAAAAAATTGGAAGGATTGTTTAGAATGATTGATTAAATTTTCAGCTTACCTCCTACTTACTGTGAATGATAATGCTTGTCTTGTGCTTTTCACCTGCAGGTGTCCTCATCGCTGTAAAGCACATTTAGATATTTAAAAGAAAAAATACCTAAAGTTGCAGGCAGGACATAGCCAAATCTTCAAACCTGGATTGCAAAGGTTGATTTAAATGCCTAAGGTTTATAGTCCTCTTGTATATATGACCTTAATATGAATTTCCCAGTCAGTGAGGGCTCTGGTGGTTACTTGTCATAGAAAGGCACTCTTATTTTATCTTATTCTTTCCCCAAAACCTGGTGCTGGCTCTGCACATGCACTTGTGAGAGGGAGGCCTGTCTGGAGGCAAGTGAGGTACCTGTGGTGCCTGGCAAGTCCGCCTGTTCCTAGAGGCTTAAATGGCCTCTTGTATACAGTGCGTAGCATAGTCTACATACAGCCTTTTGGCCCAAGCAGTATAAGCAGTATTCTTCCTCCATACCATCCCTAGACCTCTGCCACTTAGGGCTGCTACCACAGTGTTTGCCACCATGCCAGCAGCACACACAACATCCATGGCTGGGATGTTTGTCTCTCAGAGGTGATGAAACCAACAAGCTTTGACTTAGGAAACTTTACAGCCTCCAGTGTATGTATGTGACTCATGAACATCTGCATGCTGCAGGTTTCTGGGCCCCTTCCCATGGATTCAGGATCTTACTTTTTTTGACATAATTTTGTTTTCTTTTTTTTTTTTTTTTTTTTTTTTTGGTAGCCTGAAATGTGGAAGCTGCTTATTTGAGTCAGGACTCAAAGCCTTCAGGGATTCTGCTCTAACTTCAGGTTCCAGGGCCCAAATTCCTGGGTCTTGGCTTCAAATGTGAGCTTTGATTTGAAACTAAGAAAGAAGGTAGGAAACCATCTGAAGGATTGGTGATGTTTCCCACATCCATAAAGTGATGCTTTTTAAGCCCACGAAGATGGAAAACTGTTTTGTGTTTCTAGTATATTTTTCAGTGCCTATTGATGCTGAAGTGATCTGTTAAATACTTAATCACCTGTACTAACCACAGTCCTCTTTTTCAGAATCTTCTTTGAGACTGTTACCATAATCTCACTGTAGTGTTAGATGCCTTGCATTTGCCTCAATAATTCATTAAAAGAGATGGTCCTAAACCAAACTCTGTGGCCTGGGGATTACCCTGTGGATGGTGGGAAAGGGTACAGGCTCCAATGCCTGTGTGTCACTGAGACAAAGCTGTTAGCATAGCTCTCTTTGGAAGCAGGTGTGTTTTCATATCGGAGGCTTGAGAAAACAAACAAGTTTAGGCTCTCTGAACAGATTTCCCTCGTCCTTTCCATTGTGCTACTGTATTCTGTTAAGCCTATTTTGAGTGTGATTAAAAGTGATAAATGTTTTCTGTGGGACTGAGGCACAAGCACACTTCTCTGTGCTCTGAACCTTCCAGAAGGGGAATCTGGAGGGGCAAAAAGGGGATGTTGTCAAGGGACCATTCCCAGCAGTATTGATCAGCTTTAACACTAACCCTTTCAGAGTGTCTTTATCCTCCTCAGGAAGAAACTTTGTATGTTTGGTGTGAAGAATTTAAAAGCTTTTCTTTTTTTTTTTTAAATAGGCTATAAACTCATGCTGATTCCCTAGTGAAATTGTGAAATTTCTTGACAGTATTTGCACTGTCACATGTTTTACTTTGTCTGTGGACTAACAAAAACATACAAGACTGTTCTTTATATCTGTCCGCTTGAACGTTAACTAATTTTAATTACGCTGATTAGTAACATGTTGAATGATGAAAGTTTTCCATATCCTTTCTAAGACCTGTTCCCCACTCCCCCATTTTTTTTTAATTGCCTTTAGTTCATTTCGTCTTGTTTCATTAGTTAGAGTGATTTTATTTTTCAGCAAATGTTTTATTCAACAGGGAATATGGCTTAGGTTTCCATAAATACCAGCTCAACTCACTAATTGTCTTTGGTCTATAATGAAAGATTAAAAAACAAAGGTTGGACCAGTCACAAACATAAAAATAAAAAATTAAGCCACGTAGTCTGGGAGAAGAACTAAGCTTTTGAGATATTGGAGACCTGAGTTCAAATCCTGTATTTGTTTTTGAAAGTGCGACCCTATGTCTCCCACAGGAGTGTTGTGACAACTGGACTACATAAATATTTGACTTTGTTTCTTTTATTGTTTCCCTGATAATGTTATTGGGAGGACATAAGCTGTTGCCTCCTCCTCACAGGTTCTGTTGCTGTTGCTGAGGATAATACAAAGTACACAAAGAGTTAAGGGAGGCCCAAAATCAAAGCAAAACACTTTTGGAGCTAGTTGTACAAAATGTTTTATTCTTCATAAAACAAAAAATGCTTAAGTTCAGCACTATCCAGAACCAATGTTTTCTTTGATGGGAATTGAGGAGAAGTGGAGAGATACTCTTTCGAACAAAGTTAATTCGCTATGATGCACCCTTAGAACCACCATCCTGTATGTATCTGTATTACTGCACTGCACTAACTTTTGGCACTACATTGGTGCTCTGGTTTTGACCCCCAGTGATGTCTGGGAAAGCTTGGCACTAGACTGGAACCTCAGAGCTTGAGTCCTTCCTTCCTTCTGGATGGCTAGCCCTAGGCACCAAACCCAGATACTTCAGCAGTCTGGGAAAATGCAGGTAGCTGCATCTGAATGCTGTAGCAATGAAAAGCCCTGGTCTACCAGAAGGGTGCATTTGTGGACTTGTTACACCTGAGAATCCTGTTGCCAGAGAGACAATCTTTGCCAAGAAAGTTCTTTCACATGCTGCTGGCTTGTTAGTCTCCAGTGATATTGGAAGCATATCTGTCACAGATGAATCTCTTAGATGTAAAGTTGACTGGCCTGATCATAAAAACAGGTTTTCCAGGGAGGTATCCACTACTTCTCAATGCAGGTAAAATGGGAAATATCACAAGTAGAACATTTCTCACAGTATTTTGGCATTTTTGCTGCTAAGTGCAAAAGCATATAAAAATAAAACGAGCTTATTTGCAAAGATTAATGGAACTTGTCAGAACTGCTACAAATGTTTTGTTTAGGATTTGGATGAATAAACAGCTTAGGTCCTTACTACAGCCAAGCATTTCTTAAACAGTGAGCCTAATGATTTGGGGAAGTTATTGTGTTCCTCTTGTTCAACAATGAGAAATTAAGAGAAAGCTGGAGACAGCAGAGAGGTAGAAGAAACCCAGTAATAATTTTTTTTCCTTGCTGGATAAGACTTAGTTGGATTCAGCTAAAGTAGAACCATCTGTCATATGCTAAACATTCAGAACTTGTGGTTATAATTTTGAGTATTAAGTGGAAAATGACCAAGAAATAAATGACCAGATCACCCTTCTCACCTAAAAACAATGCTTATAAACTTTGCACTCCTAATAAAAAACTCTCAAACCCCAAAATATTTCCTTAAGCATAAGTTTTACTCCCTGTGAGAAAATTATGAAAGACTAAAAATCTGACAGGAGCTTTCCCGTCTTTCCTGCTGTTGCTGCTTTTGCATGGCAGTAATGGTGGGCTGGAGCCTGATGCCCAAACAAAATCAGAGATAGATTTCAGAAGTCTCTGTTTCTATGTTCTCTTCACTGTCCATTTGTTAACTGTTATTTGAGCTGGGAAAAGCTTCTTACGATCTCTGTGTGGTTTTGTGCCTGTCTATATATGCATTACAACTATGTACCTACCCACCTTACATTTTCTAATAGTGCAAAGCTTCCATGAAGTGTGAAGTTTAGTAATTTCCAAAGAATATACTTGTACTGCATTGTAGTTACATGGGTTATTTGTTGTACTCCTGCAAGAGAACTTCTTCCCTTCTGCCTCTACTGATGTGAAACAAAACAACTCACAGTCTAATTGTTTCCCTTTACTTCCCATAAAGCCCACTCACAAGAGGAAAAAGAAGGCAGATCTGGTACATGTCTGGTGGGAATCTGTAGAGAAATTGCATTGGAAAGAAATTTGGCCTTAGGAAACCCAGGGATATGAGGAATAAAAGCTGCAAAGTGAGTTTGTACAAACTTGTAGTATAACCTTGATTTGCCTTCTTTGATTTATTCTCTTATAGACACAGACACACACACAGCCAGCACCACCAGCCTGTGACTGAAGTAGCTATCAGGAGCCCAAAATTCTGGAGCTTCATGCTAAGTGGTGAGATTTGGATGTGTTATTACAAGAGCTGCTGCAAAAGATGTGAGACTATGATGTGAGAAAAGAAAAGCTTACAGATGTAGAAGCTATAGAAGGAGTTGGGGAGGAAACATGGCCAGCTGTTGAAGCCAGTTTTTTGGGACCATGTAGCAATTAGGTTTATGGGGACAGAAACCTTATACCAAAGTCAGTTTCAGAATAGAGGCCTTTGGTATGAATAAATCTATACAGTAAGAGTAGACCGTACAAAACAAGATGCAATCCATCCTCAATGTGCATTTAAACACCTTGCTAAAGGGAATTGTTTGTCTGCAACAATAAGGAAGCTTGCGTATCGCATGCTGAATCCGATAATTAACTTCTGTAATTCTGTAAATATTATCCACTGTGGTATCCTTCCATAGCAAATTTTAAGGGATTGCAGGAGTACCTATAGTTTTATGCAGTGAAGAATAACGAGTCTTGAGAGAAGCTGATGAGAAGTTTCACTCTTGTTTCAGTTAGTCCTGGATTATGCAGCATCAGAAAAAGTTCAGCACAGCCATCTCATTTCAGCTAGCTGTTGTTGAAAGAAGCTTTGCTGTACCGATGCCCTAGGAGTTTCTGCACTGGTTTTTGCACTGAGTCGATGTCCCCTCCCTTGTCTTTGTTACTTGACCAAGCTGATGTCAACTTTAGTATGTTCCTGCAGCGTTCTTCCTCAGAGCTGACTTGCGAGATGGTGTTCAGTGGCACACAGGCAGCAGCTGATGCAACCCCTCAGAATGTTGTAGCTTCAGGTGCTTTAACTTGCAGCTGGGCTTACAGTAGATCATTTGGCATAGCTCGAGAGGTGTGGATTTGCTACTTATTCAGTGTGCCACAGCCACAGATATCTTTTCTGTAGAAAACACTTTCTGTTTTTTTGTCTGTATTCCTTGTCTGCTGCTGTTCACTGTGGAGGCGTGTCTTCTGGAGAAACTAGTCTCAGGAGGGTTTGGCCTTTGTAAGTGATTGCCCAAGTGGTGCTGAATAATTTTCTTAACTGGTGTGCAATACAATGTACTGAAGTATCCTCTAACTTTAGTATCTATACTATATCTAAACCACTGCCTTTTGCACATGACAAGGTCATCAAGAAGTGATAGGCTGTGGGTGCATGGCGCTTACAATCGAAATGCTGAAGAAGATATAATCCCAAGCATTTAAAGAAACACTTGACCCAGGGTATTGTACCATTGAGAGGAAGTATCATTTAAGCAGATAGAGTTTCTGAGGACATTTCCCAACGACTATTGGTTTTCCTAGCATTTGAAGACTTAGAAGACAGCATTGTATTTGCTTATTAATGCATGTGCTTCCCCACCTGACTTACCCACACCAGATAGTTTTTTGAGGTAAAGCTATTGTTTGTGGTTCCTCTGCATGAACGATGGTCTGTTGCTTCCCGCTAATCAGATGGTCAACTTTATCAAGTGCTATTAGTGCATGTGTAAATTCAGTGAAACCAGGCTTGCACTACAGACCCCTGTAACGTCTGTGGGTATGCAGGAAGTTGCTTTTTACAAGATGGAGTAGGAGCAGGCTTTGCTTTGTGAGAGAATTCAAAGGAGACAGCGGTGCGGTGGTGCATGGCCTTGCATTCTTCTGGTCCTCAGAAGAGAACACACAGTAACTCTATTATAAAGTCAGGATTATGCAAATTTGAAAAAAATTTTTGTTGGCTATAGCTGGAATCTATGTCAAAGCGTGTCTTGTGCAAGGCATCTTGCTCTCTGAGGAGATAGACCTGTTGAGTATTTGACTCTTGGCCAAATGATTTCTTGCTTTATATTCACAGCTTTTGAGAAAGACCGTGGCTTATTATTCTGTGCAAAGCATAAACCAGCCTTAACACATGTTTTCTACAATATATCTGAAAATGAAGTTGAATAGAAAATCATGAAAAAACAGAAGTTACAACAGAAGTTGGCCTTATGGCCAGCTATATTTTCTTTTTGACACTTAAACCTTTTCTTGGCATGATAGAAAATTCTGGAATTTATTTAATGAGCTTGAGCATCTCATTTTGGTAAAACAAGCATGTAAAATATAAACATATGTTGATATGTTGACCAAGCATTTGAAATGTAAGAGTAATTACTGGTGTCTCTTGTAATTCAGGAGAGGTGCTAGATTGTTGTAATGACTTGCCATGAGAATACATTAAAATAATCTGTTCTAATAGTCAATTCTCCATGCATTTTCAGGTTTAGGAGAGGTATACAGACAATGTTGTTATCTCTGAAAACTGGAGGTGTACAATCGAGGACAACAACGGTCAGTGTTTGCAGCTCACTGGAAGAATGATGGCAATTAGCTTTTGACAAAATGGAAAGTTGCTGCAGTATGGAATTATCATGGAGAAGAAGGTGGGTCCCTGAAAGTTTCCACTGAATGAATTGTGTGTGTAAACAAAGACAGATACATCAACTGTCAGTCATTTATATTGCATTATGATCTTTATTTTTATAATTATTTCAAGAAAGCCTATCCTGTATTATATGCACTTGAACTCAAGAATTGGGATCCACAGGGAATGTATGCTCACATAGGGCAGTTTCTCCCAGCCAGAGTAATAGGGCCATGAAGGCGTCTCTAACACAGCATAAACCTTTGGGAGAGCTTTGACAACACCAAAGTAAGAATTGGCTGAGAAATGATTTAGGATTTCAGGCTTGAAAGTGACTACCTTGCTCTTTCTTGACAGCATATTTAGCACAGAGTCATGTGATGCAGCCTGTAGTTTACTAGCTACGTATGTAGAGACTGTCTGCTGCTATAATGTTTTTCCTCATCAAAGGAAAAATGAATGTCCTCAGTAGCCATGAAAACAGCTGTCGTACGTCAGACTGAAGTTCTGTCTCGTTCAGTGTAATGTCAATGAAACATTGACAGCTCTGTAACAACCAACCACTAGAAATCTGGTGCAACTCAATATAGTGGAGGCATACATGACAAGCTGCACCACATCTGTAGTGGATGCTCCTGGCCTTGGTTTATGTAGCCTGGATTTTTTCCCCCCAGTTTAGCACAGTGTTGCTTGGTGTCTGCCTTGCCACTTTTACCTCTATAAACCGAACTGTTTCAGCCTACCTGTGTACTGTACAGAACATGGACAGATGGAATGGCAGCAGCTGTTACTGCTTTTGGCTGCCTTCCTTAGCTTGAATTTATCATGCTGCCCTGCATCATTTTACTCTGTAGAACGTTTCTTTGATCTGTTTGATCTATATGCCCATTTATGCTGGTATAGCGCAGTGTCCAAAACAGGGACTTGTCTCTGTGTCATGGTTTTTCCTGCAGTTCTTGAAAGTCTTCACACTTTTAACCCAAAATACTCTGTCTAGTTTTTTTTAAGCCTAGTTGGAGTTGTGGGTGCCACTGTATTGGGATGGGATCATCAAAGTCTAGGTGTAAATCATTATGATATTTGTTGGTGCAGCAATGCCAGCTAGTACCAGCTGAAGACATTAAACTATGTTCTCTGAAATGCTTATTCCAGAGTGGGCTTTACTTTGTGAAAAATAGTGATTAGCCATCTGTGATGAAGGAATGATGTCATGATGAAAATGCAGAACCAGCTCTCAAGCTGCCTCTAGCTAGAAATTAGGTGTCCCACTCCGAGTAAAGGCCAGTAGGTAACTTTTAGTGCCTAAATCCTTTTAGGCCAGTATGAAAACAACAGGGTTTTTGCTTAAATTTCCTCCTATGATAGGGGTGACTTGAGAAGATAAATGCAGTCATGCTTGCCAGGTGTTTTGAGCTCCCTCAGTGGCAAGCAGCAAAACCAAGATAGATGATAGGTTACTTTGTAATAATGTAAGAATTTGTTTAAAACATTTCAGAAGAAAAAAGAAGGAATGTGGAAGAGACTAGGAAGCGTGTATCAGAGAGAACCAATGACAAAAGCTTAAGAAGAACAAGGAGATATAAAGCTATACAAAAAAATGCCACAAGGAAAGAGGTAGGAAAAAGCTTGCTGTACAGCAGGTAACACAGCAGAAGCCTAGGGGTCCTCAACACTGTGGTAAAAAACAAGAGGAAAAATAATGGGAGAGAAACTGCAAGTTAGAAAAGGCAAGGGAAGGGAACTCTAGGCAAAAAAATATGTAGGAAAATGAACTGAGCGGGTTACCCGTTACTTGCTGTGCAAACCAGCTTAGCATAACTTTTTTTAGGCCGGTTAAGAGCAATTCTGAGTGCAGAAAACCCAGGGGTTGTGCAGGTAGACTGCAAGAAGGCCTTTGATTCAGTTCCAAACTCAAGGAGATGGAAAGCACTGAAAATATATTTCGTTGCAAATAGAATCACTGTTTTCACAGCTTTAACAATGGTCATGGGAAAGACACATCTCACCATTCATTATCAGCCTAGTCACCTTTATATCCAGCTGGGATACAAGCTTATGCATAGATAGGCTTCTGTAGCACAACTTTTTTGTTGTTTGAGTTCTGCCATTGTGCACCCTCTTGAAAAGAAGTCAGTCTGTGTAAAACATGATCAGCCACCTCTTCTACACTTACATGTTTTTGGGGGTTTTCCTTTGACCTGTCTGGTCATGAGGTGAAGCTAAGTAGTCATCCTTTTAATTGTAAAACTTCAAGAAGAAAGTCATAAGACATTGCTCTATCTGGGCTATGAACCTCTATCTGAAACAGAAGAACAAAAGTACTCCAAGCATCAGTTCTTGGAATTATAGAGAACGTGGAAGGTAGTTCTGATTATCAAAGTGTCTTGGGACTTGCCCAAGACTATGTGAAGTTGAATTAGTTCTACAGTCATCAAGACTCTTGTTACTTTGAAGATACTTAATGTGGCAACATTTTCAACGCCAAAGATTGGGACACTGGAAAGTCAAGGACAAAGACTTCCAACCTATGCTTAATGACACCAGTTCATAAGACTGTGATAAGAATTAAATAATAAAATACAGGAAGAAGGGAAAAACAATCAGGAGAGGCACTGTGAGTAGAAGTAATTAAGATACAGCAAAAATTGCAGGAGGTGTGTTCTGTGGGATTCCCTTTACCACAGTGTAGGCCATTTCTAACTCATTTCATGCTGACTGGTTTGATAATTTCCATTAGGTCACTAGACTTTCTGAACTAATTAACTAAAAGCATGTTAAATGAAATAGGAAAGATTGGACCAGATAAATCATTAGCAAATGTCTCCCTCATGGGATTGCATTATGTTTTTTTTCAAAAATAGTATCAGGATTGTCTCTTTCCCCTGCCCTCTATAAAATAAAGTACTTTACATGTCAGGATAGGATCGGTTTTGCTTGCATTCATGGTATTTGGATTAATCTTGCCCAGTGATATTTTGAGATTTAGTGTTTCTATCAGTTAGAAATGGAAAACAAGCTTCTAATACTGCAAATGCATTTTACTCGTTGTTGCTTACTTGCTCACATAGCCTAGATACTTAGCTGAGCCCAAGGAGGTCTCGTGAAGCCAAGACCACAGTCAGCAAGATCCAAGACCATCTCTGCAAGGGATTAATTCTCAGTGTAGATGAGAGCATTTTCATGACCATACCAAGGTAAAGGTCACCAGAAACCTCTACAGCCCTTCTAATGCCCCATGTGATTGTTGTAGTTGAAGCAGACAGTTTAGGAACCAAAAGGCAACTCAGTGCTACAAGAGGCACATTACAGAGTACACTGATAAAAATCAGTTGTTTTAAAGGTGACACTGTGCCAGAATCAAGCATAAAGCTGCACTTATAGACTGCAAAAATAGCCCTGTGTCCAGTCCTATTTTATGGAAAGTCTGTAAGAGATGAGATGTATTCTATGTACTTGTGCCTGTCTGTCTGTATGTGTACATGTATATACAATTTTTCCCGCAGAGGGAATGCAAACAGCTTAAAAGATTATTATAGAAGATGACTTTGAACTTACTTGAAGAGTGACTGAAATCCGTTGATATCTGATGTCTGCTCAGTGCAGACAGATGCACATTTTTCCATCCTTTATCTTGTCCCAGGAGATGAACAGGACACATGATGTAATGGCATGGCTGGATAGGAGTTTATTCTCCACCCCTAAATGCGCATATTTTCCTGTATTTAATTTCAGGTTGCAGAGGTGTGCCTTGCATTTAGAATGGAAGTGTTAAACATATCTATGACTGATTAAAAACGACAGTAACAACCCCATATATTACAAAAGACCACAGATTTACAGAGTAGGCAGGGAGAGAGGCCAGTGGTTGGATGGACCTAGAGACTAACCCTGCCAACAATTCTAACAGTGTCCCTTATTATCAGAAGAGTCAACAAGCTGTAAGATGCTAGTGTTGTTCGAGCATGTCTAGCAGGGTAAATCCTTTTCCAGTCCTAGCATCTGTAGAGAGCTGCTCTCTTTCAGGCTACCAATCCAACAGCCTTCAGTTCAAGATCTGGTAGAAGCTGGAAAAAATCTAATGAGTCCTTCCGTCACCTGACAGTAGCAACATCTGAAGAGTCCGTTTTCCTTGTTTGCCTTTTCTAAGGCCTAAATCCTGTTGATATTAATGGGACCACTTCTGTAAACAGTCATCTGTTTGTCTAGGTGTCTAAATCCTTTAAAACTTGATTGTTCATCTCTCTGTGCTTCAGGTTCCTCTTTCTTCTAAGGGGCAAGAAAGAACAATAAGCACTTTCCTACTACACATTTAAACACCAAAGTTCTAGAGGACTATGAATATTTCTTCCTGTTGGTGGAATGAGGAGGAAAAGAAACAAAGGAGAAAAGAAAAGATTTTTAAGGACTCTGTAGAGAAATTAAATCTTTAAAAATGCTTATTTTTATGTCTATGCAGAGAGTGAGCTCTGTGATGTTATTAGGAGGTGACTATTGAGCAGTCTGAGTAGAAACTGTTGTTAGATGGGTGCTTAACAGGTGCATTAACAAACTCCAGGGGAAAAAGCTTGTAAGGGCTGAGAGGGATGTGTGTATATTACCAAAGCTGCTGAAACAACTTGTTTGAGGCAGGATGTTCTAGAGATCTCCAGGAACCACCTCAAAGGCACCCTTGAAAGTCTTAATAGTAACAGGCAGGCATCACTGCTAGACATTTTGCTCTAGCTCAAGAGGTAGGAGTGACAAGGAGCAGGCAAGGGCATAACTAATCCTTGCCCTCACTGCTTTCTGCTGAGCTTTATGTTGATCCTCAGCAAAGCAAGCTATGAATACTGATCATCTGCCACATCTGTCTCTTGGCACAACCGTGCACATAATGATGTTGCAGCAGATTGAGTGCTAATGACTCGATTACAAATATTGAGCCACACACCTAAGAATGAAGTGGCTAGTTGCCTCCTCATAGCCCAGAAATGAAATACCAGAAGAATTTCTGGAGGAATTCAGACATGACAGAGGTTAATAGCTACTCTTTAAGAAAATTTTGCTATCAGCCTTGCTTTCTTAGAACAATGCACAATTACAATCCACTTAGCCACAGACCAGTTCAAAACAGCAAGTTTATGAAGTCCTTTCTCGCTCCTTCCCCTTTTTACTACCGTCATTGGAAAGTCCTTTTCTGTCTTTTGGTCCCTGATCACCAGATGCAAGCGAGAACAGCTTTTCCCTGGATGCCAATGTGTAAGGGTCAGTCACACTCATAGTTGTTTTTTCAGTCACGAGAGGCAGACAGGCAGGCAGGAGGGAGAGAGAGCAAGGACTTTCTGTTGTCTGCCTCCAGGCTGGGTTTGTACCTGCTGAGGACCTCAGCCTTCCATGGTACCATGAATCCAGGCACACAGCTACTGTATGTCTGCATTACTGGTGATAATTTGCTATTGATATTCTCACTGAGAAAGTCTGAAGTGGTAAAGTTTATTTTGATCAGCTGCTTAGACTTTTTTACTGCTATCCACTCATGAATAAGCAGAATTAGAATTTTGTGGGCGTTTCAGTATAGAAGCTGAATCTCATATGTGTTGTTAGACCTAAAGATTGAGACTAAAACCATGGGCTTTAATAAGACATTTCAGGGGCTTAAAGTCTGAGTTAGCAGCCTACTGAAGGATAAGGGACTGACATGATTTTTTGGTGGAAATAATGAGCAGCAAAGGAAACGCAGTGCTATATTGTGAAGAGCATTTAAAGGAAATACTAATTCCTGTAGCATAGCATTTATTTTTCAGGTGTTTTATTTTTATTGCCTTCAGTTATAAATATTGAACATATACATTCATATATTATCTTAAATTTATTATTTAAACTGGTAAATATCAGCTTGAATAAATTTTATCTCTTTTAAAAAATAAATTACTGAAATATAACAGAACTATAATTTGAAAGCAGACTATTAAGCTATTTAAAAAAATTTTTAAAAATTGCCATTAATCTTTCATTTAACTTACGTGTCTAACAGTACATTATGTCATAAACTTCAGTGCCTACAAGATCCTTTTTTTCTGATTTTAGGATTATCTTTAAAAATGTTTTTAGCGTACTGGGAAAGAAAAATAAAACAATGTTTAAGTCAGCACAGTGTTAACATTTATCAGCCTGGAATTTAGTGGAAAGTAATGACTGGTTGATGTGGGGTGAGTGGTGGACATTGTCTACCTGGATTTCTCCAAGGCTTTCAATACAGTTTCCTACAGCCTCCTCCTAGAGAAACTGATGCGTTACAGTCTAGACAAGTGGTCTGTGTGGTGAGTGGGGAATTGTCTGACATGCCACACCCAGAGGGTGATGGTAAATAGCTCCTTTTCAAACTGGCAACCTGTCACAAGTGGGGTCCCCCAGGGGTCAATATTGGGCCCAATGCTGTTTAATATCTTCATAAGTGATCTGGATGATGGGATCAAGTGTACCCTGATGAAATTTGCTGATGATACCAAACTGAGTGAGGAAGTGGACACTTCAGAAGAGAGAGCCAACCTGCAGGAAGACCTGGATAGGCTGGAAGAGTGGGCTATCAAGAACCTTATGAATTTCAACCGAGACAAATGTAAGGTCTTGCACCTGGGAAAACGTAATCCAGGAGTGCAGCAGAGGCTGGGATCTACCCGGTGGGGAACAGCTCTGTGGAAAGAGACCTGGGGGTCCTAGTGGACAACGAGCTCAATATAGGTGAACAGCGTACTGCTGCAGCAAAGAAAGCCAATGGGATGCTGGGTTGCATCAACAAGGGCATTACTAGCAGTGAGAAAGAAGGCATTATCCCACTCTACTCATTGCTTTTCAGGCCACATCTGGTATACTATGTTCAGTTTTGGTCCCCGCTATGCAAAAAAAGATGTGGACAGGCTGGAGAGGACCCAGAGGAGGACCGCAAAGATGATCAAATGACTGGGAAGCCTGCCATATGAGGAAAGGCTGAAAGAACAGGGTTTGTTCAGCCTTGAGAAAAGAAGGCTGAGGGGAGAGCTTATCACCATGTTCCAGTATTTAAGAGTGGCTACAATGAAGATGGAAGACTGCCTTTTTACAGGAAGTCACATGGAAAAGACAAGGGGTAATGGGTACAAGTTACTCCTGGGGATGTTCTGATTGCACACGAGAAAAACTTTTCACAATGAGAACAATCAGCCACTGGAATAATCTCCCCAGGGAAGTGGTGGATTCCCCAACATTGGGCACTTTTAAGATTTAGCCGGACAGGATGCTGGGCCATCTTGTCTAGACCGTGCTTTTGCCAAGAAAGGCTGGACCAGATGATCCTTGATGTCCCTTCCAACCTGGTGTTTTATGATTCACTTACCTGCCTAAGTAGTAGCATAAGGAATCAATTCAAGAATACCCGAAGCTGGAACAATAGATAAGATAAGCATGCTGGATTGTTGGAAATATGTATAAAACCCCAATAAATTATTAACATAGGAGGGTGATAGCACCACATAATCTGAAACTGTCAAAGATATATGTGAAATACTTGAACAGTAATATGACTGGCTATAGAAAATGACTGACTCTGCATATGAATGAAATTTTGTGACTGTATCATAGGGAAAAAAGATGTAATACGAATTCTCTTTGAACTCATTTAACCTGCCTAATCCATACTGTCAGTCAACAGGACCACTTGGCTAATGTTGCTAATGAAATGTCAGTTTTGTTTATAGTCACTGCATAGTCACTATCTTCATATTTAAATGGTTTTACAGCAGGTCTTGACAGTTTCTTTAAAAAAAAAAAGTAAGCACTAGCAGTCAGCATAATCAGTGGAAAGTCTCTCCATTCTTCATTGTTGTTAAACAACTTGCAACTAAGCCATGTTCACCCAACATGAAGAAAATACATCTTAATTGCTGAAAAGTATTTCAGTATCTTTTCAACTGCAAGGTATAAAGATTACTGTCTTCAGGGTCTTGCCTCAACTTCTTCATGTATGTAAGGCTGACAAATTGAAATCTCCTGTAACTCTGACACTCTTTTGGTAAATGAGGAAATATGACATAATATCTTGCTGCACAACCTTCAAGAAAAAATGGTGGCTTACCTGTTGCTTGGTTTGCATGTATGTCCTAGGCAGTAAGCTGCAAGTAATTATTCATTCTCATTTGCCATAAATTTGTAGATGGTGTTGGATCTTCCACAGATAGAATTAATATTTATTAGTATAAGCACTAATTCATTGACAACACTAATACCATCTTATTTTAGCATATTCTTTACATTTTCTTATGTTCTTAATGCAGTTCTATTGCTGTCTTGAGAACACTCAAGGAGATAATGGATTATTCTATTTCAGCTGTGTGCTGACAAAACAATTAGCACAAATATTGTGGTACTCTGTCCCTTGAGAGATCAGAGACTGAAGACAAAAATACTTCTTTTATTCAAATTCTTTAATTGTTTAAGTAACAACGGAAAGAGGAGTCTATCTACTGTTGCTAATATATGAAGGTTTTGATCTATCAGGTATATAATCTTTTTATTGATGAATCTCAGGGGAAAGCACATATGATTTCCTGCTACAATAATCTATATGAATACTTATATGATTTTATGCTAAAGTTCCTTTACTTTGAAGTGGCTACCAAAAAAACCTTTGGGAAATCTTTGCAGCTGCGCAGGAGTTACTGTCATGACCCACTTTGTGTCCTAGCTTTCATTTGACAGTCCACAAGACGCAACTAAAAAGTTGTTTTCATGTGGACTATGGTAGGACTTACGATATTTGTTGCTATCTTAACCACTCCTTGAAAAATCATTTCATCACTCCTGCCAAAAAATGTCAAATCTTATCCTCTTTTTTGCTCAGTATAACTGAATGGTGCACTGAGACACTGTCACAGTAAGCATAAATTGGCTAAGATTGTAAATATAATAATTAGACTCGACTGTAAGTCACAATTATTCTGTCTTATCTGTACTTCATATGTGTTGGGCCAAGAGATCCCAAAAACTGTGCTGCTCACAGCTGGTGTTCATGCCATAGTGAATACGTATTAAAAAGGTGTGGGGTATACAGTGTACTTTCAATAATCTATAGGTATTGTAGAACTTTGGCTGATACATTGCACTGATGACTGACATCATCTATATGTAAAGTTTGTAGAGAAAGATAGGATCCTTTGGTTTTAAAGACATAGCTTAAATATATACTGTTTTTGTTTGGGAGGTGCCACACAAGGTGGCTTAGAGAAATTAAATTGCAGATACCTGAAATCCAGTTACTCAGAATCCTACCAGGGAAGTCTATACTCACAGCACATGCCAAAAATAATATTTGAACAGGCAGAGTCTCAAACATGAAGATCACAACCATGCCTTCTACTTGGGTGTGCAATTCAGCCTCAGAGCATCAGAAAGGAACCGCTTTTTGAGCTTTGTGCTTCATCTTTCTTAACTGGCTGGAGTTCCTCAGGCTGAGTCCTATTGCAAAAATACTGAATCAGCACTTTACCACTGTATAATGTTGCTCCACAAAGGTTTGTTTACTTGATTTAACTTTTCTCTTATTTATGATACAATTCTTAAAATAAGGGGTGAGTGAACAGTCAGCATAGAATTCTGCTTCCTCCTTTATCCTGCTTGCAACACAGTGATGGAGATATTTGCAACAAAATTGCAGACTTGGTTATTTTAATTACATAACAAATATATTCCTCTGTAACAGGACTTTGAGGTGGAACTTCCTTTGAGATAGATCCTCCTGTCTCTTTTCATTACCATATGGTAAACATGAGAAGGATTTTAACACTGTGAGGTTATATTAGAATATTAACTAGAAAAAGGTGGTTTTAAGACAGGAAAAAATGAGATGTATTCGATCAGATAGATGAAAATTAAAAGATTTCTAAACAAATTTCTCCTCATCCTCACACAGCCTTTCAGTGCCTTTCCTTCAGACTTTCTCTTAGTCTGGTCATTTTTAGTCACTTTCTGAATTACAATGGACTTGTCAGAGTTCCCCAGCTTCTTAGTACATACAATTTTGCAGCCATCCCTTCTGAGGCTTGCTCGCATAGCTTTTTCAAACTGGGCTTCTCAGGGGTCATCCAGTCTCTCCCTATATCAGAGGTTCCCAGTTTTGGGGTCTGTTTCTTTCTGCCTGGCCTGGAATCTAGAAGGTTGCCCAGCTCCTCTGTATGCTCATTTTGAATTTATTTCTCCTTTAAGGTAGGGCACTAGCAGATTGGGTTTAGTCCTGCAGGCTTGTCTAGGTGGCATAAACAGCAATCAAAGCCTGCTAATTTACAATTGGAGTTACCTCATAGACTGGATGTCATCATATGCCAGCTGGTAGCTATGTGAGAGAGTATCCTGTGAAAAACAATATGAATTTGAAAGAAGTGATATCTGGACACTGGATGAGAACTCTGCTGCCTTGTACAAGGAAGGAGAAGGATGTTCAGGAACCAGAATGCAGTTTATGTTGCCTCATGGCTACAGGTGAAGTTTGTATGCGTATAAAGACCTTGAACTATTTTGTTTAACTCCATCTTGTTTGGAAGAGACTGTTGTATAAACATCAGATGCTCATATAACTCCTAAAAGATTGAAGCCTCTAGGGGAAGTTCAAGATTTTGTACTACTTTT
>VYZV01043277.1:1798-68689 GCA_013401275.1 Pandion haliaetus | reverse complement strand
GGGGATTCGCGCCAGCTGGCCCGCCCAGCCAATAAAAAAGCGGTGAGTGGAGCGGTGCAGGATGGGAGTTGTAGTTCTCTGCGCGAGGCTCGCTCGCAGTGGCCGCCAGGCCGCAGAGCATTTTGGGAGTTGTAGTCCGCATCACGGGTGGACCTCCTCAGTCGGTGCCCTCCCGGCTCACAGATGCTTGAGCGACTGAAGCTCCCCCCCCCCCCCCCCAGCCCCTTCTCCTTTTCTCTTTTGCCACACTCGTCCACAGCAGGGGGGGAGAGTGTGTTCGCCTCCATTTGTGCATTCCAGATCAGGATGCAAAGTCCATACTGTTAGACAAGTAAGCTCCAGGGCACCATTATCCAGCCACAAAGCCCCAGGCCAAGATGGGCTCTGTGCAAGATGGTGGCTTTGCTCAGCGGCACCATAACAAGAAAAAGGGCCATGCAGACAGTCTGCAGCTCTGGCTGCTAGTCAGCTGTTTTAGTCACAGGCCGGACAGTCCTGGTTTTCCTAGTTTTTGCCTGGGAGGACTGGTGACATCATCGATCATTTATACTGGGAGTCACAGACATCTGCTGGGGTGAGGGTCTGGGGCCATTTGAAATGGTGAACTAATGTGTTTCCTTAAGAAAAAAGCACAGTTTCAGAACTGGTGGGGAAAAAAAAAAAATCTATATAATTTTTCTAGAAACATTTGGGAAATAATGAGAGATCGGGCTGTCACAGTGGGGGAAAGTATAACGACAGCTTTTGGATTATCTTTGCTTGTTGTCCTGGTTTTTTTTATCACCACAGAAGCCTGACTCATTCCATGGTCAGGCTCGTGGGGCACGTGCACCCATCTCAGCACACCATGCACCCACGGGTGACAGTTGCTGGAGCAGGTGCTGGTGTTGCAAATTCTCCGGGATGATGGTTTTGTTTAGCCCTGCAAAGCACTGCTGCACTGTGCTAAAATTACTAATTTGTTAGCATTTCTGTTTGAGGAAATAGCAAGCTCATCACACCACGTCAGGGGAAGAAATAAAAATCCCCAGTTGTAGCCAACAACAAGCTTTGGGCCACAAAAAAATGTCTTACAGATACCAAGTCACTCAATATAAATCTTAAATAGAGGTGCTGAAGACATTTGAGTTTTGTGTGAGCAGGTTTTGTGATTAGTTGAGTTGTGCACAGTAACCTCTTGGCTCCAGTCATGGCCTGTGGCAGCAAGTTCTACCAGTTCACTAGTGCAGAGTAAAAAAAAAAGAACACGTTAGTTGTTTTCTCTCATTTTAGGCCTCTCCCATTCCCAGTCCATCACACGCTGTTCTTCTTACATTGTAGAACAGGGTAAAATGAGAAAGTAAAGCCAGAAAATAAAGGAGGGGAGGAAGAGAAGATGTACCAGGACCTCTCCAAATACAGGTCCCTGCCAGATAAACACTGGGCGAGCACTGCTTCACGTGGTAAAACAATGTACCATTGGGGATGGGGGATTCCTAGTTATTGCAGTGGGTCTCCAACACGGGTCATGACAGCCAGGTGAGCCTTGAGAGTCTCAAAATTCTGGGTTTCAGCATCACATAATTGCATTCTCTGTGTTCATAAAAATGACAGCCGTCTTTGACTGCAAAGGCTATTGCTTAAGAAAAATAAAAAGAGGAAGATATAAAAACTCCTTATGGACATTATCTACTGACTTTTATCTTTGTGCTTCAGGGAAACATTATGATAACTGCAATAAAACTACCCCAAATTACCTTCCTTCATTATCTCACTAGCCATAAATGTTAAAACCCTTAATGGGATTTACTCCTTTTCCACTAAGCGCCCCGTGCCTCCTCCCACAGCCCTCTGGGCACAGAGGCTGCCCTGCAAAAGCTTTTCTCCAGATGCTGCATGTCTAGGACTGTGTTCAGGGATGGACAGCAAAAAAAGGGCTGGAGAGGTCAGGAAAGGATGGAACATCCTGAAAGGAAAGAAGGGATCCTACCTGGTCATATGTTTTGGGAGGCTTTTGGATTTTTTTGTGACTTAGAAGAACAATTTCTGAATCATCAGAGCTACAAAGCCAAGTAGGAGCTGCTCGAGGACAGCAGCTACTTACTCCCTATTGGGCTGCTGTAGCTGTTTTAAGCTTTCATGATACCTAGGCGTTGTGGTTTAACCTCGGCCAGCAACTAAGCACCACGCAGCCACTCGCTCACTCCCCCACCCAGTGGGATGGGGGAGAGAATCGGGAAGAAAAAGTAAAACATGTGGGTTGAGATAAAGGCAGTTTAATAGGACAGAAAGGAAGAAAATAATAATAACAATAACAATAACAATNATAATAATAATAATAATAATAATAATAATAATAATAAAGGGTTGGAATATACAAGTGATGCGCAATGCAATTGCTTACCACTCGCTGACTGATGCCCAGTCAGTCCCTGAGCAGTGATATGCCCCACCCCAGCCCAACTCCTCCCAGTTAATATACTGGGTATGACATCATATGGTATGGAATACCCCTTTGGCCAGTTTGGGTCAGTTGTCCTGGCTGTGTCCCCTCCCAACTCCTTGTGCCCCTCCAGCCTTCTTGCTGGCTGGGCATGAGAAGCTGCAAGATCCTTGACTTAGTCTAAACACGACTTGGCAACAACTGAAACCATCAGCGTGTTATCAACATTCTTATACTGAATCCAAACCACAGCACTATACCAGCTACTAGGAAGAAAATTAACTATCCCAGCTGAAATCTGGACACTAGGATATTCTCCTTCTCAAAACCATACTGTTTTATAGTTGGCATCTGCAGATTTCACCTTCTGCAAACGGGGAAAGTAACTTTTTTGACGTGAACCTTGCACCCCCCCCAACCGCAGGATTATCAGCACCTGCTCCCCTCCTGTGCTGGGACTCCCTGCGACCACAGGACATGGGTGTCTGCCACCACGTGCCTTCCTGGCAGCCCAATGCCATAGTGCACAGGTGAAACAACTGCTGCCTGTCCCCCCCCAACCCCACCTGCAGTGTCAAGTCACACACTGGATTGCAAATGGCACAGGAGGACTGGACCCCACCTGACCAGCCAGTGTGCTCTGCAGCACCGGCTGCTTCATGGAGCCTTCCACTGCACGGACCTCCTTGAAACAGCTTCTGCTGCGTAAAACACTGCTGCAATGAACCAGGACAGTCCTGCTGTCTCTTTCAACTGGTATGGGGGTTTTCTTACTGTGTCTCCCAAGTTCTAAAACAGAGGGCAAATGGGTCACCCCCATAGAAGGTGGGACACTTTTTACCCGACTGAGTCGCAGAAACATCTATCTTTAGCTGGGGCTTGTTCAAAGGACTGTTAAAGGACTTCGAGCTATCTGCAAGATGGGCAAGCTTTGTGCTATGGAAAAGCTATGAGGTTTTTAGACAGAAAAAAAAAAAAACCTGCAGAGAACCTTTTAGTCTAGATCACAACTTTGGCTGAGTCTGACATCCTGCAACCACACAAGGAGGAGCAGCCTGCTTACCGAGCCAGGTTGCTACTGCAGCCAGAAACACCTACAGCAGCAGAGCCCTACCAGGACCTGGTACAGCTCACGTGGCTTTCCTGTCACTCAGGTAATGGCTGTTGGAGATTCGGGGCAGAAGGGGCTAATTTGCACCCTCACGATTGCTCTGGAAGCTCCATCATCTGTGGTAGGGGGCAGTGACAGCCACCAAGTGCAGGTACTGCCTGGCAGAACTGCTCCCCCCCCCTCCCCCGAATTTGTGGGGTGCACAGAGTGTGAGTTAGGACAGAGAATACAGCTGCAGCTCGTGCAAAGCACAGTAGTTACATATGGCTGTGGCTGGGCTTAAATCCCTTTGCATGCATGTACATATATACATTTTTTTTTTTTCTGTCCAGTGCTCTGCCTTTGCAACTGGAAGCCAGCCAAATACCTCATTATTCCCCAGACTCGGCATAGGCAGGTTAGCATCAAATGAGTGGCGAGCAGATGGGTGGCGTGAAGGCAGCTGAGATGCTCGGATTAGTGTGCAGTAGGTTTACGGGAAGATACTTGCCTGAGCTCCACGCTCTCCAAGAGGCAAAGGCCACACGTAATCAAATTAATAGCTAGCTGGGCAGCTTGTCCGTGTAAGATGGGGTTGGAGATTTCATGGGAACAGATGATTGAAAAAGGGCAGGTCCAAATACAGTGTACATGGACTGCCATCAAACTTGGAGCAGAGCCAGCAGGGCTAATGAGTTCTCAGCATGGAAGTGTCCCAGAGTTTATTTCCTACCATCTGGAAAATGCCTGCCCTTCCACTGGGATTTGTGATGATTCAGACAGGAGAAGGGATTATTAAAACCTCAGAAACACACTTGTCCTCCCTCCCTGTCTCCCCCCACCCCATCTGTTTGGCTTGGCGGTGCAGGGACCGGCTGCCTGCTCATGAGCTCTGAGGCAAAATGGCTCCTTTAAGACTCCTTTCCACGGGGTGAAATTAGCCTTATGTATTTTGGGCTGGAGACAGATCATTCCTGAATGGGGCCGTTAAAAAAAAGCAGCAGACTTGGGGAAACAAAATACCTAGGTGGTAATGTTAATTTTTGTGGACACAGAAAATAGTTGGGGTGGTGGGAAATGTCACCCCAGACCTCCTCCTTCCAGTGCCACATTGCTGGTCCAGCATAGCACATCCAGCCCAGGGATTGCCCAGGCCATGTTCTCCTTCCCTAGCATGAAGGACGAAATTTGAGCTTCTTCCTGCAGAAATCACATCGTGCAAATTACATGCTATCTGTCCATCTTCCTCCGGAAGCCATGTTGGTTTTTATGCCTTGTCAACGATTTGTGGCCTTTCCTCTGCCTTGTCTTCATCCCTCTGTGTCCCCAGCAGCTGCCGTCACTTTTTAGCTCCAGCTTCCCCATGGTCTCCATGGGTGGGTACCATTTCCCAGCAGGGTTTGGTGTTCCCACCCCCAAAATGTTACCCTGCCCTCTTTGTTTGCTTCATTATTGTGCTCATCTGGCCAGTCCTGGAAAGCAAGGCTGGCCAGGAACGTCGGAGAAGCCATTCATTGGCAGTTGCCCCATACCTCCATGGACAAGGGTCAAATCTGAGGGGCGGTGCACAAAGTTGTGGGGTTTGGTTTTACACTGGTGCCTTTGAATTTGTCAGGTAAGCGGGGTGGGGGGTTAGCAGTAATTATGTTTATGCAAATAATCTTCAAACACCACCCATGAGCTGCTCTTTATTAACACTTCCACAGTGTTAGATCTAACTGGAGCCCATGTGCCATGCAGGCAGCCTTTGCAACCGCCGGGCAAGCACATGCCAGACCACGCTCTTCATCCCATCATACGTGTGGCATTGAGGGGGTGGTGGTGGGTGCTGGAGCACGTGGTGGTCGCAGCCTCCAGGGAAAGGGCTGTGCTTGCATCTTCATGCAGCTTATCTACAAGCTGTCCGATTCCTTTGGTACCTGTCCTGTTTGGAGATCTTTGTTCCAGCCTGCCTTCCTCCCCTGCATCTGCTTGCAACCAGCTCTCCTGGCTCACTGCATCACTTTTAGTCAAAATTCGGGGAGGCAAATTTGCAGCACAGCTGCACAAGGAATGGTTCTGTTGGGACGAGCAGGCACAGATGGCTTGGGGGAGGAATGTGACAGGAAAGAGAGAGCACTGTGGTTTCATGGACTCCCAATGGCCAGCTCTGAACATGCAGATCTGCAGGGTGCGGTGCTTCACATTGTAACACGGCAACTTTTGTCCTGGCAGCGGGAGCCCTTACTCACCTGAGCAGCCACTCTGGCCACAATGGGATGTTGTACTGACTGCCTCGTTGTGGCCACTGGGTCTATGGAGAGGAGGGAGCATCTGCTTATGCTGCTGCAGATCTGCCAGGTCCCATGTCACCACCTGTCTCCATATTTGACCAACCATCTGTCAGGCGTCCCCTCCAGTCCCATGTTGTCATCTCTGTGCCCAGACCACTCTTACTCAACCTTTCCCTCCTCCATGTCCTGCACATGGCAGGGGTGACCCCGCTGTGGGAGTTGGTGGCTGTGTGCCCATGGATGTCTTGGTGTCCTCCCATCCAAACTCTCTGCATTCAGTAATGTGGACTCTCTTGATCCACTAAAGGGAGCGGGGAGGATGGCACAAGGGGTTGTCTCTGGTTGCACAGAGCTTTTGGGGCAATCTACTCATGCTTAAGGAATCATTAAAAACACAGGAGCTGTTCAAAGAGTGTCCTTCTTCTGTAATCAGCTGGGAAAGAACTAATCATGCAGATGAGGGACTTTTACAGTTCCCCAAAACGCCTGGGCTTCTCTTCTGAGTGATTAATGAGCAACATATGCCGGCTCAGTTATTCACAGCCTCATCTGACACATTCCTGCTCTTCATGTGAGAAGGGGGATTTCTGGGTGCACCAAGGAGAGATGAATCTTCTAGGCCAATGTTCGATCAGGGGAAGGAGAATTGCTGTTTGGTAGCCAGGAGGGTAAGAGAAAGGGCAACCCACATCACGGCCAGCCCGGCCCAGTGGAGATCAGTGGTTTGAGATAGATTCAGCCCCCAAAATGTGTCTCAAAGAGCCCTCACTGCACTCAGCTTCTCAAGCTGAAAGCTTGAAGAAGGGGATGGAGTAGTTCAGGCAGGCGAGAAGTGACTCCAGCTGTGCTAGTGAAAGAAAACTCGTTAATTTGCTGTTTCCTCATTGCTGAAGAGTCTGATGTGGCACAGAGGGTGAGAGATGTTTCCCCAGACTTTCAATCTCATGTTGCATTTTGAACGGTGCTTGGCTGTGGTGAGAAATGTTCCCCAAATTCTCCTAGCTCTGGAACAGCAAACACTGAACTGAGCGTTAAAAAAAAAACCCAAAACCAGAACTGAAGCTCTAAATCAGCAGTTATTATCCTAATAAAACCTTCCCACTATAGACAGAGGGAGCATTTCATACTCAGAAGTGTTAACGGCAAATGCTGGCCTTAAATACATTGATTTACTATTCAATTATAAAAACAATCAGCTCCCGAATACATGCCACATGCAAAGCAGATCTATAGGCAGTCCTAGCATTCTGCTAGCTCTTTGCACTTACAAAAGCTCCATGCAAATTCACTTGGTGATTCACCAAGAAGCACCAAGCAATAAAATGACCCAGCTGGATTTAGAGAAGAAGGGAAAACCTGAAATGCTGCCTTGGTGCCTCTGAGTATGAAGAGAAGCAAAGTCTAAAACAGGCAGCTTGCATGCTGCTCAAAACATGCTTAACCCAGCTTTGCAGGTCCTAGTTTTCATGGTGGATGCACTAGAGGTGTGAGTCTATTTGACACCTTCCCTTCAGCTTACTCCAATGGCTGTGTTAGTGGTATTCAGCCTGCTGGGAACACGGCCAAACTCCTTAAGTCAGTTCCCTGCAGCCAGTGGCTTGGATTTACTCATTTCCCCTTGATCCGCTTGTGTTTCTCGCTGCAGCTCCCTGAGATTTTCCACTGGGGAGTTGCATGGGGTTGTGCGTGTGTATGTGTGTCACATCAGAGCTGGTTGCCTTGAATTTGGAGACGTCCCCATATGGGGACAGCTGCCAGCACCCTGCATGAGCAAAGCAATAGTCTTAAAAGTCTTGGATGAGGGGTCAGAGGGGCCTGGGAAAACCCAGGTCTCTCTCTCTCTCATTAGCTCCCTGTCTGACAGGCTGAGCCCACCGGGGACTTTGCCCATGAGGACAAGGTGGCAGCAGACCCTCCTCCTAACATCTGTCCCAACCAGGAGATGAGATCTCCCTTACTTCAGTCCCAATGCCCTGTCTGCACCCGACCCCTCGTATCTCAGAAACTCTGCTCTCCTCTGGGCCCTTGCTGGAGGTGGTGGGATGCAACACCTTGAAGGCTGTCCCTTTGCATGAGGGGACAAAGACTCTGACAGGCAGTCCTGCTGGAGAAGCACTGTAGATACCATGAGAGAGCTGATGTCTGGTTGTTGCAGAGCTGATGGAGTTGGCTGTATTCAGAACCACAAAGCCACTGCAATGTCGTGTGTTGCTGCTTGTCATTGCAAGGTGTCTTTAGGAGGGCAGGGGGCCAACAGGCAGTACAGCTACCGAGGGAAGGAGAGACCTGCGGAGGGGTATTTCATCTCCAGGCCAGTTCCTTTTCCCCTTGACGACCAGGAAAACACAATTTGTATAATACAAATACCACCAGTTCTCCATCAATCTCTCTCTTGTGGATCCCCTGGATTTTAGTCACTGTACCACTCAGCTCAGGCCTGGCCTGCTTGTGCTTGTCAGAGTCCAGCGACGGAGGGGGGCCTTCGCCAGGAGCAAAAGCAGTAGCTTTGCCTCAGCTGGGTGGCAGAGGCATGAAAAAATATCCATGATATTCATGCAAGTCACTGCAGGCCTTTGGAAGTGCTCAGCACCAGGGCTGGGATTCAGGCTGCTTTCTATTTCTCTTTTTTTTTTTTCCCCAGACCTGCTTTCACCACTCCAATTGTCAGAGCCACAACGATGGCTGGGCACCACTGGATGAGCACACTGAGCTGTAGCAGCGGAGGGAGCGATTTGTCTGTGCCAAATATATTTCATGCTGCAACTTAGTAGAGGAAATTACAAACACTGAAGTCCAAAGCCCTAACAGTCCAATTTTCTCCACTGATTGCCACTGTCCCTAAGCCTAACAGAGTAAATAATGAACACCGATGCAATGAACTTCCCAATAAATCGCTCCTGATGAATTTCACACAGGTCATCCAGAAGCAAATTTAATGATTGTATGCTGGCTGCAGCTACCTAATTTTTTTATTCCTGGCTCAGTTGTTAGATCCAATCAGCAAAGAAAGGAACAGAAAATAAAATAAAATGCCTCATTTCTGAGCACGCTCCCTATTCGATGTGAAAACCTAAAACGTGAACTGCAGGGCACAGGCAGCTCCAGCTTGGATTGACAAGACAGCTTTGCCCAGTAATGAGAGAATGGGGCTAGTACACTAGGGACCACGGCCTGGAGAGCAACATTTGACTTCCCTGCATCTCCGCTTCCTTTTGAGTTTATCATCCGTCTCACCTGTTTGGAGTGCAACTCTTTAGGGCAGAACATCCCCTGCTATGCACATACACAGCGGTGGACATCCAGCCTTGCCCAAGGCTCAAGTTGCTGCTGTAATATAATTGATGTGGGTCACTGGGTATTTAAAGTGCAGTAGGATGAATCCTTGGGTAATAAATTCCTCAAATTAGAGCACAGTCAGCTTTGTGGCCAAGGTCTGCAGTGATGGCCAGGGCTTGTGTATCATAGCATGTTCCACTATGGGAATTAATCCCCAGGACTAGAGATCAGTGTGCAAGTGGCCATTTGTGTGACTCCTCCATGTCGCAGCTCGGTAAAATGACTCTCTCCCCCCCCCCAAAAAAAAGCTCCCCACTTGTCTAAGAGCAATAGAATCAACATTACTGCAATGCTAATTTCCTCTTGGCAGCTCTCCCCTGCTCCCTGAGTGCCCTCCCCTTTATTGCTATCTACCACATTCAGAAAGAAATTTGCAATTATGACTCATGCTAATAAAATAAAAAAGCAGCGAATAAAAGGCAAAAAGAGTCTCAGTGGAATGACTCCTCAGCAAAACTTTCCAGCCGGCGCCGTCTCTGAATGGCCACGCTCATCACATGTATGGCAGATTATGAGGGTGGGGGGACCCACACCACGATATCCCTGGGGGGGGGTCTTATCTATCTATGTATCTATGCACGTGCGTGTACATACATATATTCGTATGTATAACTGGCAGACAGGCAGGTTTATATCATCCTTAATCAAGAGGATGTCAAGAGCGGGGAGGCACTTGGGAGAGGATGAGCTAGTGACTGTTACGCAACTGTGAAAAGAACCGGAGCAATTTGCTTTACCTTCCACTTCTGCTATTGTGTCTGGTGCAGGCTTCAAAATAGTGTGATAATTAAAACCCAGTAAAGATTATGAGGCTGTAAAGAGGAAATTGTGAAACCCTCATGAACTTTTACAGTCCCCATGAAAATATTTCGTTTTGCGATCTGGAGAAGTATTTCCTTGTCTCTTTAAGCACCAAAAGGGCACATCCATGCAATGATTACTCTCTAAGTGCTGGCGGAGCTGACAGCATTTCATGTTGCATTACAAAACAAAATCTCTGGGCCTTGTCCATAAACCATTGTGGCCTGCAGGGTCACGTTAGGACTACAAAACCGCTTATAGGCAAGAACTGGTGCAGAGAACAGAACTGGAGATGTTATCTGTGGTCTTGTAAGAAGGTACCAGACTGAGGATCGGGTCCCTCCTTCAGGGCAGAAGTGGGGTAAGTTGCGCTGTGCATAGCTCAGATCTGATGAAGGAGGTTCCTGGGTCTTCGCACAGTTTGCAACACCCTCAGGGCGTTTGTTCCCTTTGGGAAACCATCTTCTGCTGTGAATGTGTTACAAATGCCCCATCTGTGTGACCAGGTTCCATGGGTTGGGATGGAGAAATAGTTACGAGACAACAACATGCTGAAGAAAGGAAAAATAAATGCTGGCAAGGTAGAGTCAGAAAGTTTCCTGAGGACCGGTACTCTCAGGAGACTTGTGCTTCTCTTCGATCTGTAAGAACGGATAAATTCAGGACAGCCAGAGCCTGCCAAATCTGCACAAGACCATGACCACATACGAGCATCAATAAGGGGCTGTGTGACTCGGACCAAGAGGGCAGTGGCTGCTATATGGAGACGACCGGTACAGGATTACAGATGCCTGGGCTAGACAACGTGCTCTCAAGGGACTTTCCAAACACCTACTTAGAAGCCACTGGTGTGTCAGTACCACCCTCTTCTTCCAACCACCTTTGGGTTTGGCCTCCCAACTGTGGCTCCAGATGGGTTCTTACGAATGCGTGTGTTTGTGTGCGTGGACACTGTGAGTGGGTAAGCCAGCATGTTGTCTGAATAGTTATTTACTATTAAACAGAACAGCTTGACTCTACCCGCAGTAACAGCTTAAGGAACAAAAAATGTTCCCAAAACATCTCCCCCCCACCCACTCGATCCCCTATTAGTGAGAGAGGATTTGCAACAAACACCAACGCACAAGCCAGACCCCTTGCAAGGGGACTTTCTTTTTTTCAGGCAGGCTTGGTGCCAAAATAGCCCCCTCACTGCTCATACTGGCCAGGTGCTTTGTAGCAAGTGGGTTGCTGCCATGCCATTAGCGCTATCTGGAATCAAAGGTGCAGTGGGAAACTTACTGGGAGATGTTTTAGCGAAGCCTAACTGCACTGTGCAGAGGATGGGCCTGCTGATTATTTAGCGCTTTCTCTTGGAAAGCAGCAGGGAGGGTGGGTGATCTAAAACCGACACACGCACACCCAAAACTAGGTGCATTGCCTAAACACGAGCTAACTGGAGACTTCTATATAATAATCTTCACTGTGTCTGTTATACTTCTGAAACACCTGTTGGCAAGAAAACATGGTGCATTCAAAAGCTACCTTTCCGGGAAAAAATATTCAGCAAGGATTTGTTAAGGCTGATGAGGATTCTTTCTGGCAGCATCTTGTGATGCAGCAAGAAAGCTTGTGCAGCGTATGTCAATGGGTGGCTGAAATAAGGCGCTCAGGGTCTGGATTTCTACATGCCACATGCTGCTCATGCCTTTCTCTGTGCCCTCCGGCAACCCTCACTCCCTTTGTGCCCTTGGTGTGACCACTCTAATACACGGAGAGAATATTTACTTCCCTTGTGAAGGTTTGGAGAAGACTAAGTCTAACAATTGAGGAGAGAGAGATGCAAGCTAATTACATACTGCAATTACCTCAATTGCAAAACCTTTTCTTTCCTCTACACCAGGCTCTAGGTAAGTCCCTGAATGTCACTGCCTCTCTTCTCTCCACGGTCGTGCTGTGGTGTTCTTGTGCCACACAATCCAGCAAATGCCTTCTCGCATCTCAGGCCACTGCACAGATATGAGTTAGGGCTTTGTATTTATATCTCGTGGTGGTGTGATGGACAATGTGAGGTACAGTTCAAAGAAGAGTCTTTTAATAATTTTCTTTAGAAGCAAACATACTCCCAAATATGAAATTTTCTTGATTTCATGCAATCTGTCATGGCACCCGCCAGCGCAGCTGCTTGGTGGGCGGAAAATGTGGACTGCAAAGCTCAAGATCAGCCATGTGAAGACAAGGCAGAGCCTCAGATTATTAAGCAATTAAAGACGAAAGGAATCAAAAATAGTCTGACATTAGGCCACAGCAGCCCAGTTGAATTTAGAACTCCTCACCCATCACTTCTGTACCTCAAAAGAGTCTGAAATCTGTCTTGAATGTACCAAGCAGCTTCTTTACCTTCCTCCAAAGTCTGGATACAGAATAGCCTGCTTTTCTGTCTCTACGCTGCAGCACATCTCAGTGTTTGAGCAGGTGAATACAGATCCCATGTGTTCCCCCAAAAAGACCCCCACATCACCATATGTGTTACCATGAAGGTGTTCTCCACCCTCACTCATGCAAATTCATCAAGGAAAGGAAGGAACTCTTGTAGTTAACAGCCGATAGTGGCATAAGAAAAACTGGGCTCATGAATAAAATGAGAATAGAAACCAGAAGAAGAATCCTAACAACTAGAACTACCGATTCTGCTTTTAACATGGAGGTTGAGAAGCTTCTTGTCCAGTTGGCCCGTGGCAGCTGGGGATTAGACTGAATGATTCAGAAGACCACTTCCACATTGAGGTAACCTTGGAGGACACCATATGAATTCGGACCTGGAAGGGAATCTTTCAAATACCACAAAAATAAGAGTTCTTAAAAGACAAAGCACTAGAGCCTTTGAGGAGTCTTTCAGCATCCTTTAATTTTGCAGTTTCAAGACTGACACACAAGCAGTTACAGCTCAGAGAGAACCTATCTCAGCATGTGAAACCCAGCTGGGTTGACAATTTGACCAATACAAGTGCAGTGTATTCTGGGTTTGGGGGGATGGTATAAACTCCTCAGCCTCAGTGAATAAGGAACCTTTTACCAGGTGGCTTTACGTGGTCAAGGCGGGGCAGAAATGGTGACCTGAGCACACGTCAAACGGCAGAGCTGGGATCTGCCCTCCACCTGCCCTTGCGGGTCATGAGTGCTGAGGAACATAAGCCTGTGTGTCCTTCCAGTACATCAAATGACAGTTACAAAATACCTTTTGAGCTGTGGAGACTCAAAAGATATAGTCAGAAAAAGAGAATTAAGTTTTGCTATTACCTTATACTGGCAATTTTCTCCTATTTCTACCATCATCCAATGCAGTATGCGCTGTAGAAACTGATGCCATATGGCTCTGTGATAATGAAAAAGTACAAGTGGAAAGAAATGGTCCCATGTTACCTCCCACTACGAGAACTGGCTTATCACTACCTGAAGGAATAAGCAACTACATCTCTTTGCAGTGGAAAGAGCAGAAAACTTAATGCATCTACAACTGTCATGGAGAATAGTACTGGCAGAGCTGAAACAGGCTCCGTGCAGCAACGCTGTTGGAACGGCTTCAAAACCATCAAGATCCCACATGTGACCAATAGGTCTGTGCTTGACTGTCATGGTGCTCTTTATTTTAGTGTGGTCTGAACTTCCACTGAAGACTCTGACCTAACCCAGTGCGAAATCTCTTTTCCCACCCCTCCAGAGATGGCAGCTTGCCTTACATCTCAAGGCAAAGCAGCAGCAACAGAGCAAAGCCAAATATCCCACCCAAATCTCCACCAAGATGCGTGTTCCTGCTCTGCAATCACTCTTGGGAGAACACGTTAAAGAAGCATTACGTGATTACACATCAAAACCCCCAAAACAACCCCAAAACCAAATCTCAAACAGCATTTCCCTTCTCACTAGTACTATGCCACCCAGACGATATGCACTTTTGCCTTTGATTATAACAGGAATGCAGAGGCTTGGACCTGTAACCGGACAGCCCCTGCCGCTCAGTTGATAGGAGCGACAGAGCAGATTACACAGTGGTGATTTTCTTGTCCTTGGTGGCCTGTTTGATAGCAGCCTGCTCACAAATGATCTCCTTCAACCGCTGCAACCTCATGTTCTGGGTGGTTTGGTCTCCCACTCCCGTCTGGCTCCGGTGCAGTAAGTTCAGGGCATAGATGTATTCCAGCTCTGTGTACTTCACCCCTTGATCCACCACGAGGTTTAAGAGCTCGTCTGCTGTGTTGTAGAGCATCTCATAATACTGCCTGAAAAGCAAGCAAACAAAAAAACCCCACACTCCGGTGAACAGTTATACTTGGTGCTCCAGACCTTTATTTCTGTAGAATACCATCAACTGTTACTTTTATTCAGCAGCGCCAGGAGCAGAGAAGGCTGTGTCAGGTGGTGTACAAAGAGAGCACAAACTTATTCCTACTGAACATCAGGAGATGCCAAGCGGGCATGTACATGCACAGGGAAGCAAATCTCACAAACCTGCTCCCCACACTCTTCCATATTCAGCTAAAAGATGAACTATGGGGAACCGAGGGCTCCTCTTTCCTAGTAGTTACCGTCAGCCGAGATGTCACTGTTTGGTATCCAGCATGTAGAAAGCAGTATATAGATAAAGATGCATATAGATATATATATGTGGTGATGTACAGATGTATATCTAGTCACTCAGCTTGCAAGAACAGGAGTCTTCTGGAAAGGAATCACAGGGGTAGAGGAAGTGGAATTTTTTGTCCTAATGAAGCCCTCTTGCAGAGAGATGCTAATGTGGAGCATGGGAAGAGCTCCAAGCCCAAAACTCCAGAGACCTCCACTGCCACTGAGACACGGAGTTTGAGAGAAAAAATATTAAATAATGCAAAATAAAATTTGAGCCAGGAGCCGAGGTGCCTCTTTTAATAAGTAAAAGATCATCTGAAGAGAAGGCATAATATAGAGGCTGCAGTGCAGGCTGGTTTAAATTAACGTAGAGTGGCATTACTGAAAGAATGGATTTCCAAGGAAGGGAATTTAAGCAAGTACTTACTGGAAGGGGAAATGTGTCATGGGCCAGGGAAGCAGTGGGGCAATTCTGACAGTTGCCAATCCAACCACAGCAGAAAAAATGGGCTGGGACTGGGCGTGGGACTGGATTATTTGCCCTGACTCCACAACCCAGCTGAAAGAGGTAAAACTAGCAAGAGCTGCTGGGGTCCTTTGAGACTTTTTCTTTCCCTCCTTCTTTTATAGCACAAACTGATTAAGGTTTGAAACCGGGAGAAGAGCGTGTGACTCTTAGAAAGCACTGCCTAGAGGTCATGCAGCAGAAGAGGAATCAGGACTCTGGTGCCCTTTATATAGCACTTTTATGAATTCCTGGCACGGCCTTTCCAATTCACAGAGCTATGCTCTGTGCCTCAGTTTCCCCATCTGTACCAAGGGGTAAGATCTGGTGTCAGGGGTCTGCAGCCTAGATAGCACCAAGACAAAGCATGCTGTCTAGAGGGAGCTGTGAAAATATAAGGTTTTACAAAGCTCCTGTAGGCAAAGGGGTTCCCAGTCCTGGGCAGACCCTTCAAGGTTGAGGATATGGGGAAGGTTCTCCCATGTGACTCCACTGCAGCAAGCTCCAGCAAGTGGTGAGGCTTGGCTGTGGGCTTAGGTCTGTTTGGGGGTATCAAAACCAAAAAAAGTGGTGCATGCATGGAAAGTAACCATTCTTCTAGAGGAATTGGTTAACTTTATAGCTTCATTACAGATGGTATATACCCTTGTAAAGAACCAAGGATCTGAAAAGCTCGGAGAAGGAGTGAAGAGATCTCTGTCTGTCTGTGTGGCAGCAAGGATTTGTTTCAGCCAAATACCCAGCACTTCTCTGGCTGAAGAGCAAAACAAGGCAGAAACGGGCCAGAGGAGCTGAAGACGAGGTCCCTGCATGACTCCTCCACGCTTCTGCAGGAGGACAAGGGCAGGCTGCAGTCTAATCCTTAGGCCTTGGTGGAATAAATTATTTAAAACCCAAGAGCAGGGGCTCCAGGAAAAGTTACCACCTCCTTCCCTTTCTCTCCTCTCTGAATGCATTAAAACAGCAATCAGGGCAAACATGGCAAAGCTGGATATTAAACTTCTCTTGTTCTTTACTTTGCAGGCTCTCAGGTCTGGCTTAGCTGTGCCTTCATGGACAGCATCCAGCGTGCTGCCAGACTGCAAATCACTGCAGCAATGACTGTAAGCAGCTGTAGCAAAACTACACGATTGGAGCGTCTCGGGCCTCACCTGCTAGCACGGCCAGGCGACTGGGATTCAGAGCTCTGCATTTTTTTACCTCCTCTATCTCCTTTAAGACATCGCCTGCTGCTGTGACCTGAGAATTTGCTCCTGCTTGCCACTAGAGGAAGAGGACTCCAAAATAGTTAATCCAGAGAAAAGGACTGACAGGATTTGGGTTGTGTGGTCAAAAGAAGGGAATGTGTGCGAGCAGGAGAGGGTACATGTAGAAAGCACAAGACACAAATAAAAAATAGCTTCTGGGGATGAATAAGCTGAAAAAACAATCAAGCTGTTAGGCTCCACAAATTTGAGATACAGGCTATGAAACTCCTGGAGCTGGCGGAGGACCAGCTCACCAGCCTCACAGACTGCCTGAGGGGACTTCGAGGTGGGCTCTGCTACGAGGACACACTGTGCCCTTAGAAGCAGGGGGTAAATGGGACAGACAACTGTCTCAGTGAGAATATTTCCCTTAGAAAAGAAAGTGAAACCATGCAAGCCACCTGAGAACAGGCTTGCTAGCAGAACCCCAAATCCCCCTGATTACTACATGATAAAAGAGGATGTTTGTGCAGCTCAAAAGGCAGGTGGATAGGTAAGGATGGGGAAGACCTTGCACATCCCTGTATCGGCTGCTATTTTCAGAAGGCATTTGGGTAATCCCTACAAGCTACAAACTTCCTAGGTTTGGGTAACACCAAGTCACCCTGCATCAGCTACTAATTTCAGTTCCAGTGTCTATGATGGGGAACCCAACGGCACAGTTGGTGGTCCCCCAGAAGCTACTGTGCCACCATGTGCCATGATACGATTTAATGCTATACTCCCCTCAACGTGTACTTGTTCACTCGGACTGTCATGCCGATAGTGCTGAATGAGGCCACTGTTTGACACAGGGATTGAAAATGCCTACGTGGCTCAGACAAGCAGCATTTTGCAAGGCTGATCTGGTCCCCTGCAAAGCCACAGCATCGGATCTTAGCTTTTGATGAAAGATCAATAGCAGAAGCCACAAGACCTTGGGAGCATATTTCTCAGTACTGGATTCAGGGAGAGGGAGACTAAACCAAACCTCATCTCCAATCATGGGAATAGATTTAGCAGTTTAATTGCTAACGATGCTAACACTGTAATCCCGGCACATCGACAAAGCCCCAGCACTCTCCTGAGACACGCATGGAGAACTCCCTGAGAACATCTCCGTATGGAAAAACAACGCTTGGCTCAGGAGCACATCACAGTAAGGCCTGTGTGTCCAATCCACCTCCTGCTGTGCTGATGGATATTCTTTAAATCTCGGCTCCTCTTGTAGGTAGACACATAAGAAACAAAAAATAGCAGATCTCATGCAGTTCCAGAAGCAGCAATGCAGAGGCAGGCGACAGAGGCACAGCAGAGGCTCAGACTCATCCTCCTTGACAACCCTGGCACTACTGTAAACTCTCTCCCAGCCAGAAAAGCACAGCTCAGTCTTCAGCTAAAGCAGTTAAAGGGACATCTAGTTACAGGCAGGGATTGGTAAAGCCATGTGGGTCAGTGGTCTTAAGGATGAGTTTTAATTTCAGCTCCCCTCTTTAGCTATAATTGCTCCAGTAAAGTTTATGCTTGAACTTGGCACAATTAAATAGTTCTATCTGGGACCTTGCAGAAACTAAGGTCCCAAATTTGAATGGCAGCTACCTACCAGTTGGCTCTGCAGCATCCTTCTGGCACCTCGATGTGTGGCTCATTCACCGAGTGACCAGAAGCTGCGGTTAGTCTCAGTGTTTTAGAATATTTGAGTATTTATCAAGATGCTTCAATATACAGTCAGAAATCTACTATAAGGTTAACTTTGAGGGTACTGGCAATATCTCAAATACAGTTATACATGCAATGTGTAGAAAAAACAGTAAGACTGCCAAAGTAAACACTTAGATTTAGGAAACATTGATCACCTCCACGTAATTTATGCTGAGCAGATGTGAAATGAGATTTTTACCTTTGCCAGCTCTGGCTGGGTTTTCAACAAACATGACAGAGAGGATATCTTGGATGGGGCGATCCCTCTGAGAGATGGCAAGTCTTTGCTCCAAGCATAGGACTCATGGCCTTCCCAAGGTGACAGAGCACCTTAAAAGAAGAAAGAGCAAGAACTAAAGCTGCTCTGTCTGCAGGTCAGACTGATTACCGGACAAGCTCAGCAATGCAAGCCCATCCTTACCCCATGTCCTTACAGCTGCCTTCCTTTTTAGCCTGTCCCAAATCTTGGATGACTGAAGAATTCTGCACCTAATAAACACAGGATTCATCTGTCACTCTTTTCAGGATCAGATTATTTTTTAATTAAAAATTTCCTACAAAATAAAAAAGAGAGCAAGCGAGACAGTACGAGTGAGCGAAAGGTATGCATTTTTAATTGGGTGCAATTAAAAAACTGCTGCTTTGGCATGGCATTGCCTTTGGCCAAACCCTATTTGCATGAGTAATTATTCACTCCATTATGAAGTCTGCTCAACTTTGCCTCCCTTGTCTTTGAAAGTATTAATAAATATTGATCAGACACACTCCTGTTTGCCTTTGCCCAAGCAGCTCTGATGGACTCATCTTCTGATGTTATCAAATAATGAAATATGAAAGAGTGAGTAGGATGAGCCTCTTGTTCTGTGATTTTTTATTTAGGCTCTTCATTTTACTTTCAGAAGTGTATTTGTCCCTGCCATTATAAATGCTCTTTTGATTACCAAGAGGAGGTTGGGAAAAGCAAGTTAGTAAGGGATGGGGGAAATAAATGGACGACAGGTGAGGGAAATCTCTATTCAGTGAAATGCTAGCAAACGGCTTTGTTTTTTTGAAGTTGAGATTTAAAACCAGAGAGAAGAATTAATATTTATCAAAAGCTGATTCTATCATCTGACAAATAGGTTAATAAATAATAATAGCAGATTAGCATACCTAACCAAAAAGCAAATTTAGCTGCCCAAGCCTTCAGTCGGTTTCTATGTGAGCACAGCTAAGCACATGTAAGCTGATTTACGCAACACAGATCATCAGCCTGGGCAGTTAAGAGCCTCCCAGTGCTCAGCAGTGAGATATCTGGGGTAAGGAGAGAACAGATCAAATCTGAACTCACGAATCTTTACTCACCTGAGTATGAACTCAGGAATGTGGCTGATGGGAACAAAGTGACCTGGGTGACTCACCTCATCAGGGAAATCTTTTTGTTTGTATGCTTACTAGCACGGTTATTATTTACTTGTATTATGCTGAAAAGCATAGATGAGACTTGTTGACTTGATCTGATGCAACAGGTTTTATACATATAAACGTGGTACAGGTTCTTACAGAGCATCTCTCCTGATTTGCCATGGAAATATCCACAACTGCTGTTTTACAAGGGGAAGGAAACATTAATCTGGCTGCAAGCCTGTAGCTCTTTAGGATGGTAAATACCTGGCCAAACTCTCCCCTTATCTTCAGCTTCAGTGTTCATGGCTGTATTTTGGGGCAGTGAGGAGTGAAGGACTGTCTAAAGTGTCCAAAGTCCTTACTATCCAGCTCATACAGGATGATGAACTAGTTTTGATGCCTTGTATGACAAAGATTTGTTCTTTTTTAGAAAATAAAATCCATCCTTACAATGCTCCTTCATGTGATTATCTCACATCCCGGCAAGTCAACCAACCTAGACATCTGGGACCTGTTCCTCTGACTATTAGCAATAGGATTGGGTTCAAAGTTTCTGGACTAACCCTTAAATTCTTTGGGCATTTTTTTAGGACGAACACATACCTGAGAGCAAATAATGCCTAATCCAGAGCCCAAATACAACTGTACTCTTTCTGCTCACTTTAGCAGGCTGGAATTGGCCCAGGTTGATCTATCATCATATGAAGAACACCTTTGTACTAAGAGCAGATAGGGAAGGTTAAATGTCACTGGTGGAAATGGTTCCCAGGTGCAAGAAGAAACATCCCATGGGCAAACCAAAACTGAAGCAGCCAACTGACGCACAAAACAGTTTGTTTTGTTGTTTGTTAAATAGCAGTTTTAAAACAAAACATCAAGTTGCCAACAATGAACTCCTTTTGCAAGGATGCATTTGAGTATATATATATCAAAAAAGATGGTCTCTTGAACTCTGTTCTTGGAGAAAAAAATTAAGAGGCTTTCTCATTTAGAAGAAATCTCTGGAAAGGCAATCAGGATGAGACAAGCTCCTCTGAGGGCTATTAATAACGTTCTCCATTTAAATGCTAATGTTAACCTATAACCCAAGGCCTGCACACAAAAAAAGTTTTTCAAAAGATGGCCAGGTGAATTCAAAATGAAATTCTGATCTCCCTGAGAATGACTTGATCTCTTCTTAAGAGAAGGACCTTCAGACAAACACTGTGATGTTTCAGAATAAAGGATCTTTAATTATTCCTTCTTTATATAGCTGGGTGCCTACTCTGTAGTAGTGCAGACAGAAACGGATTCACAAGGCAAGAACTCAGATCTGGGTGCTGCCTTACCCAAAGGGAACAACAACAGAAAATTCTGTACCTTATCTCCCTCCCTTCTTGGGGATTAGGGAGTCACTTTTATAGCACCCAAGATATCTTAGGTATTCTAATAAGAAAGTTAAAAAGGTTTAAGTATGAAGGA
Organism: Pandion haliaetus; assembly: GCA_013401275.1. NCBI lineage: Eukaryota > Metazoa > Chordata > Aves > Accipitriformes > Pandionidae > Pandion > Pandion haliaetus. The sequence goes on along the minus strand of VYZV01043277.1, from coordinate 47,883 downwards.
CTTACAGACTAAATCTAGAGAAAGACTAAAAGAGGGTAGATTCAGACTAGATACAAGGAAGAATTTTTTTACAATGAGGGTGATGAAACACGGGAACAGGTTTCCCAGAGAAGTTGTAGATGCCCCATCCCTGGAAACATTCCAGGTCAGGTTGGACGGGGCTCTGAGCAACCTGGTCTGGTTGAAGATGTCCCTGCTCGTTGCAAGGGGCTTGGACTAGATGGCCTCTAAAGGTCCCTTCCAACCCAAACCATTCTGTGATTCTATGATAAACCGCCAGACAGAACAACGAGCATGCAAGTGAAGAGGAAAAAAGACCAAAGCTGCAGTTACAAAGTCACTCCATTTTTATACACGCAGATCCTGGTGGAACCATGACATTTAAATATATGGGGGGGGTGGGGGGGGGAGTGCAAAAAGGGAGAATACAGCAAGAAATGAGGTAACTTCAGCTCACGTAATGCAGAAGAAATGGATTTTCAGCACTGGCTTGACTGAGGAGAGAAGCCCAAGGGGCTTTTCTGGCTATGGAGCACGAGACATTTGAGGTGGGAAAGGGAGAGAGGGAAGGATGGAACTGATGAATACAGGGCACTGGGGATGGGGCAGAAGAGATGAGCTCTAGCATGCAGGATTTTTCAAAGCACGCTCTGAAAACTTGAAATACCAGCAATTACTGTAATTTCTACACCTCATGAAGACTGCAATGATGTTTGCATACATGCATCAGTGATCAGCATTTTAAAGCAAGAGTCTGCAAGTGCGGACGCTGGTAATTCTTCTGTCTTGGGAGCTTATGATGACAAAATGAAAACTAGTGATGGAAGGTATCTGCTACATCATATACCCACTCTCTAACCGCTGCTCATCTTAAACTGCATCCTTCAAGTCCTCTGTGCAGTTACAGCCCTAATACATACAAGAGAATATAATTAACCTCAGGATGCTATTCCACAGGGGAATAAAGATCCTGATCATAATTTCTTAAGATTTCTTTCTTGATTTCTAATTAACCTGGAGCACTTCTGGGGACAACAATAATAATGCTCATCCTCTGCCTTCAGAAGAACCCAAAGTGCTTTAGGGGAATTCACACAGCTTTAGATGCCCACATCAGAGATGTTTTTGCTGCCCTAGTCAACCTCAGCTCCTCTCACAAACCACGCCAAGAATGGGACGCGTCTCTTGTCTGCCTGGGGTGAGATGCACTGTGGCCAAGAAGCATCTATTTGTCTCCATGGACTGTAGAGGAAACCTAAAATTAGGCCAAAAATGTCTGCGTGCCGCTATGGTCTACATCTTCTCTAGGTGCTCCAGAGGCTATCTCATTCACAGTCTCTCGGAAACCCAAAGGCAGTTGCCCCATCACCACACACTGCAACACATGGCACAATTTGGGGCAGAAAGCAGATGACTGCGCTGTGTTACTACAGCAGGAGAGTGTCAAGAACGTAAAAAGCGCTTAAAAAGCTAAAATGTGCAAACACCCGAGATGTGAAATGGTTTGTGAAAGAGAAAAATTAGAGAGGAAGAAATAAAAGTGAATTTATCATATAAAAATGGTGCTTCATGCTTCTGTGGTACCTCTGCAAATCACAGCCCTTAATAAATAATAAGGGCTCTGATGTAAGGATAGTATTAGCTTTTTTCTTTTACGGCTGGAAGAACTGAGATAAAAATTAAGAAGTCATTTGTCCAAGGTAGAAAACAGCATCGGAGACAGGGCGCCCTCACACCTTGATCGGTACCGTACCCGCTTTTGGGACTGCAGCACACAGAACTCTGACCAGGGTACAGAGCCAGGCAAGAAAAGCAGGTGTATTTATTCAAAAGGGTGTAAGTACCGCCTTCTAATTAAAGGCAACCAAATTATAAAGTCCAATTACTTTCCCTTTTAAAACTTAAACCACACAGACAGCGTATGTAACAGTAAATACACATCAGCTCACCAATGTGCTGCCTTCTATACACATTAAGCAGCTTCGTTTTAATGGCTAGTTTTGGAAAAAAAAAAACCAACCCAGCCAACACCTTTGGGTGCTACATGCAGCTCTGTGTCACTGAAGCTCTTGGTTTTCTCGCTACTGCAAACCTTTTTGTAAAACACAGATGATAAATCACCTGTGAAGTGCGAGCTAATTAGCAAAGGAAAAAGTAAGATACGTGCAGAACATAACTACTCTTCCAAAAGATGTCTCCTTTTCGCTCTCCTTTTCATCCTGATACCTACTAAGCTCTACCACTTTGTTATTAATATTTCCTTTTTATTCCCTTCTCCCTTCCTCCCGTGGTTTGTCACTCGTGACTCGGACAATGCTGCCCTGCTGGGAACACGCGGTACATGGGGATCTCATGGGGATCTCTGTGCACTGGGCAGCATCACCACGGAGGGGAACACGTGCACGTAACATTTAAAAACCAGTGCCCGAACAACTCCAACCACCCTCGCACTGTGCAATGATACACAGCAATTACATGGCTTTTCGAAGTCGGGATAAATCCATTAAACCCCATTAAATAATTTTTCAAAAACAATGTCTGAGACACTCCTTGCAGCTCCATACTGGCTGATATAATGAAAGATGGAAATTCTTGCTCTCCAAATGTAACTTTATAGGGTATTAAATAAGCACCCTCAGCACTTATCTAAATCTTTAATTAGTTCTATAATATACTGATGATATCAAGGCTAATTAAATTTATACAGATAAAGAGCAATGAAATTCTAACCAAGTGAGCTGGAAAGTACATATTAAATAGTAAATTTAATGGTTCAAGCAGATAAATGCAATTTTATACAAAAAAATTAAATTCAATTTACATGTTGTATTAAAATTGATTTTGAGTGTGCAAATGATTGGAAAAAATCTTTTTAATGGATCAGTAAAAGTGCTAATCTGGCCTGTTTAAATATCAGTTATTAATGCCAGCATTTGCAAATAAGCCACACACATTTGCATTTTTACTGCATATAGTAAAAAGAAAAAAATTATCTATACCATATGCCCGTTTATAAAGAATATTAAGCAATTTTTCCCCTTGCTTCATGCATAAATGAGAGGAAACGTGGAAATGAATGTAGCCCGAAAGAAGACAGAGTCAGCAGTTTGATGGAAAGTACCGCAAAGATTGCTCCAGTCAGCAAAAAATAATACAATTTTAGCTACCCTTTGGGAACAACAATTACTGTGGTAAAAGCCCCCCAGCCTTATTTAGGATCAAGTGGCTTGGAACTGGATACAAAAACCCAATGCTGTAATCGGGGAGATGCTCAGTGGTGCAAGTTTGCTGATTTTTAATAAAAACAGGAGTGTTTGGTAGCTACCGATGGGTGAAGGGCACATCTGATGGGATCTGCTTGCTAACGGGCAGAGCAGGCTGCAACACGTCAACTGCCGTAAGAAATTACAAGGTCCATCAAGTCAATGTCTGCCTACAGTAGGTTGTGGTCAGGCCTCCGTGCTTCAAAGGAGGTTTGAACCACTTGCTGGAGCCAGACAAACAGCCCCAAATTCTTGAAAACTCCAGCTGATATTTTCTTCTGGCTACCTTTGTTCATTTGGTTTGGATGCTTCAATGGCTTCAGAAATTAGGGAACCGAGATTTTCTGTGGACACGCTGACATGAAATCTGGTTTGTTACCTTTTTTTTTGTTGAACGCGTTGCTGTTTCTCATGGAGGAGCCCTTTATTGGATTCACTTGCCTCATGCCACTATTGCTTCTTCTTCTCGTAGCACCATCCAGCATCATTACCTTGCTCCAGCATAGAAACCGCTGAAATTGGGGAAGTGACCTACAGACCCCCGCTTGCTCAACACTGCGCACAGACCTATCCAAACCAGGAGGAAAACAAAATGGTGCAGCAGCCTCAGACCCTACCCACTGGCTCATCATCATCAGTTACCACCACCACCAAGACCTCAGGGGGATTGATTGCCATGATCTCCTGCCTATGAATGGAGAAGAAATGGGGCAAAGTCAATTCATCCTACACTGAAATAGTTATATTGGGCTGAAGTGCCCTATGGAGGTTGTTTATTATAAATAAACCAGGCAGCCAGGATGGATTCAATGCCAAATTTTTAGATGGCTGAAATTAGGGGACACCTACATAGAACTATGGGTCTCCCGGATGAAGGAGTTAATGCTTAAGAGCTTCAACACTCTTATCCCTGCATTCTGCGTTGGCCACTGGCCAGATGAACATTTCATCATGCCTAATATGCCAGTTCTCAGTACTTCTCCTGATGCTTAGAAGCCTTCAGATGTGCAGGCTAGAGATATTTATGGCCAGCTGCTACTCATTTGCGGCAATATTTTTGGCTGAAATTGCTTTTCCCTCTCTACCGTACCTAGGGCAAAAGACATATTTACAGAGGGAAGCCATTGCCTCTCTAAGGTATTGTTGCAGTAGGCAAAGCAAGAAGGCCACTTTTAATTGCTCCTTTTGAAAAATACCACTCCTGAAAGAGTGTTCACCTACACCAGAGCAAGCACCAACACTGCTGTGTGCTGTACAACTGTGGCCTCTTCTGGCCATTCTTGGTGAAATTTTAGCTCCAATGATCTCAACTTCTTGAGCCAACAGATCTGCACTACAATATTTTTTGCCAGGCAGCATAAACTCTTAGCGTTTAAAATGAAAACTTTATCAAGGCAACATCAGTGCAGGTAAGACCCAGAGCCATAGATATGGTTTCCATCTCCATTCTCCACTGCGTGGAAAAAACAGGTCTGCTTGTCTTACTGATGGAGTATCTCAGAGATGCAACCTTTTGCTCACCACTCCTTAGGTACAGGCTGCAAATCCCAGACAGACTCCACTGCAGTGTGACAGTGGCTCCTTGGAAACAAAGTTAGTCCCTACAGAGTGAGAAGAGAATCCCAGCACTGCTTCTAAATTGATGGAGTAGTCCATAGCCATCAAAAGCAGAGAAATTGCTCTGAACTGTTATTTTTATCTCCTTCCAGAAACGCATCTTCTAACTGTACAAAACCTCCAGACTATCAAAAGAACTCTGCTGTGAGGATCGAACCTGTAGTTTTTTGTATTAATTTATTAACCTCCTCTTTCAATTCCCATTTGTACATCTCAAAGCACTTCAGAGACACCATGTACGGAATTTCCCTGTTTTCTCAAAAGGCTGCTTTGCGGTTGAGAAAGTGAAGGTCTGTTGAGATTAAGGGGTCAGAGTGAAGTCCTTTATGTGTGTGAAGTCCTTTGTGTGTGCAATGGGATGGCTACAACCCAGTACCAGCCATCCCCACGCTGATGCCCACGGAGAAACCTCCCAGGGCCAGCTTCTCTGCTGGTGTCCAGCCTTGAAGCCCCTCCAGCGACAAAAAACACGTTTTCCTGATGATACTCAGAATCTGCACATTTGCATGCTACAAGTGAAGGAAGAATGAATTTCACACAGCGCACGAAACAGTTAACAGATGGCAAAAAATTACAATCATTTACCAAGTTGTGTTGGGCTTAAGAAAACAACCTGGAATATGAAGGCACTGAATCTTATTAAAAAAGATGTATTTTACATATTGCTTCTTCATAATACAAGCTGTTCTTCATGAAAGCATAAAACTTGCTATTATTTGCACCTCTTCTCTTTGTTTTTGCACACATGACAATGTGGAATACATATCTGATATATGACTTCTGTATGCAGTTGAGAGACTGACTTCAGCTTTAGATGTTCATGCACTTAGGTGACGTGAGACGTCATCTGAATTTTATATGTTTTCTGTATTATTTGATCTCAAATCTGGAAGACAATTTGTAAAGTATACGGCAAGCTTTACAGCCTTCAGTAAAAACTGAGTAAGAGATTACACATCGCAGACCATTTCCTGAAAGCGATACATATCTGTGTATGTTGACATCATATGTGTATATTCAAATGCAGTGGTCTGGATGTAATTATTTTTATATCTTCATAAATACAAGAATTGAGGTTTTTGGTCTTTACCTGAGCATATGGCTTCCTCTTGGCTACGAAGGCCAGGTTCATTACAGGACAGATTTAATTGCTACATCAGAGTTTGTGTGTTGATATTCTACATCTGATGTGCGAAAGTTCAGGGACGCCAATCAGGCACGGTGCAGATGCCACTCTGCAAAATGTTCTCAGACAGTCTCCATCTGTCAGATATGGTAATACTTGCGCTCCATCAATAATTCACCTCCTTAACTCCATGTTCCCTGCATTTGAGTCAGAATTTTTAATGTCAGCCTCACCAGAGGATCCACCTTGGATAGAGAGGAATTGCCTGATCTGCATTCCCCATTCAGACTGTGTGCTTTTGTGCCCTCGAGCTAGCCGCCTTCTGCAGCTGAAGGATCATCTCTCAGTTTACTCATTTTTTTACTGATTCAGCTGCAAAAATCACAGCTTCCCTTTTGGGGCAGCATTTTCATCTCATTCAAGGATGGAAGTCAGAGGGTAATTATGACAATTACACCTTAGTATCCAAAAACCAACTCAGATGGACCACGTATTTTTGGGGAAAGCTCCTAGTGAAAAACACTGGGGTGGCTGAATACCCAAAATAGGATGTTACTGCATGAGCTTGAAGACAGAAGAAAGGGGAGGTTGGGGGGAAGAAGATGATGCAGAGCTGTTCCTCCATGGGTCAGAAACTGCTGAATGGCAACTTGTCCCCATGTGATGCAACTGGCTCCATGGATCCTGCAAGAATCTGGTTAGATCCCGGAGCCAGGAGATGGGCTCATCGGTGGTCTCCTCTCCATGTGGGGCTGTGGCTCCTTTGGGTGCCCATCAGTGGTCCCTTGCTCTAGAGGAAGGCAGTGTGGAAATCCATAGGAAATCAGCTCGAGGTGAGAATATTCCCTAGCACAAGGGCAAATTACTGCCCTCATCATCAATGCTTCAGCACCAGTGAGAAAGGAAGGTTCCCAGGTGCCCCAATTAGCAAAGACCTTTGCATCAGCCTCAGCTCTCATGATCTGAAAAGTGGAACAACAACCTTTGAACTTTCTTTGGCCAACTCAGATACAGCATGTAACACAGGAAAAGATACCCTGATGATACCATGTGATAGCTACGAGTTTTACAGATCCCATCGGCCAAGCATGACCCATCACCTGGCATGACCTGCACATCCTCAGGCACCAATTTTCATCAGGTGGAACGGAACTACTGGTTGTACAACGCAGCTGGTGGAAATCTTTCTTTAGGGACACCGATAAGGACATGTGGCTTGGCAACAGAAGGACTCACTACTAGCCTTGAGTTGGCCCAAAACTCCAAAACAGACCAAAAGTGAATGAATTAAGGATCTTGCTTGTTGGAGAGTAATTAACTGTAGAGAGAAATGGAGGAATGTATCTCAAATTGCCTAAACACAGGTGTCTAGTGCAACCATTTCAGCTGTGGTTTGGGTCTCCTGTAACCCCTGAGTCACACCTGCCATCCCTGCTCACATACCTACACTATCCAAGGATCTTTCAAATGGCACTAGATTTAGGAAAGTGAATCACATCCTTAGCAAGTCCCTGGTAAATCTGGGAACAGAGCCTGCTCCAGGTAGGGACAGACAGCTACTCAAGCCAGCTTTTAGTAGCAGAAGCAGTTCAGCCACTTCAGTGTGCCTGGCTGCTTCTCAGAGATGGACTAACCCTGAGCAAAGGCCATGCTGAGCTGGCACCATGGGGGGTACGGCCAACCTAAGGTCCCTGAGCTGTGTTCAGTCCTGACGCAGTTGAGCACGGCTGCCAAGCCTGGAGCACGTGGCATGGTGAGCACGTGTGCTTGTGCATGTGATGAGTGTGTATGTTGGGAGCTGTTGGCACAGGGCTGCCGGCTGCAGGTGTCCTGGGGTCTGCTCCTCCCTGCAGTAGAAGACAAACACCCAGGGAGCTGCCATGCAACACAAGAATGGTTGTACGAGGCCACACCACGCTCCACCGAAAGTCCACGTCCTGGTGTCCCACTGTGCTGGCTATGGCCAACAGCACCTGTCCAGAGAGGAGCAGGTCAGTGATGTTTCTCCAGATCACCCTCCCAGCTCCTGCGGACCTGCTGAGCCAGAGGGATGACTCTGAGACACCCTGAGAAGTGCTCTTGCCTCCACGGGTACGTGCTAGGCATCTTGGGGCTCCTGGTTGTGGAGAGATTTCCATACCTGACTTACTTAAAGGAGCTGGAAAATTGGCCGGCTCTGCTGTATGGTTCATGGGCTATACCTGCCCTGGACCCTACTGTCACGGTGTCTTGCTCTGCCCTAACGCTATGTCATGGCTTGACCCTGTTGGTCCTCTCAGTTGTGCTATTTCTGTCCTTTGCTCATTTTCCCTCTTCCCTCCTATAGTCTAGCAGAAACCGGCCCCAGGCCATTGCTAACCCCTGCTCCTTTCTCCCCTCTCCTGTCCTCAACTGCGACCTTGAAAGCACTGTTCCCAGACCTGGCCATGTCCTCACCTGTCCCCCTTGTGTCCTAGCACTGATGTTTTACACCCTACCAGCCATGCCCTGCCTGCTCATACACTTCCAAGTGAAACATTTCTGATTCCCGGATGCCATTGCATCAGCAGGTTGAAATGCTCTGCTCCCTGGCTCAATCTAATTAAGAGAGACCTCTGCGAAAGGTACGACTTTAGTGCATAGAAAAGTGATGAGCCGTGACTCTTAAAAACGTATCGCACAGCACCAATATCTGTTATTTCCTAGCAGATTACTGGGTATGAAGCATTGCAGTTTCTAATGAGATCTGACTGACAGGGTAAACCAATCTGCTACTTAAGGACTTGCATGTGTCTATCTATCTGTGGGGCTTGTGCTAGAAAGATGCAGCCTACTGTGAAAAAGGCAGGACATTTTTCTAATTGCTTCCATTTGCAGGCTGGAGCTAGGCAATAGAGATGCATTTCAAGCTGACAATCCAATATTTACCTTTATTTCAGCTGCAGACAAATGCCTGGGATGGGTGTTCTTCACACACTGATGGTTCCCCCTTTCTTTGCAATCTTTTTTTTGTGTGTCACGCCAACTTCCCTTCTTAAAAAATCTGTCCTTCCTCTAACAGCTCTGTTTGCTGTGCATTTAAGCAGAAGCTCCCAGCAGGCTACCACACCTTCAGCACACAAACTCAGCACAGGCAGAGCCCACCTTTAGGCACGGGAGAAGAAAGCAATTTCTAGATCAAACAGCAGCTCCAAGCAGGTTATGTGATAGCTCAGACATGGGGTTCACATTCAAATACGCTCATGGGGGTATCTATTCCTGTGGGATGACACTGGATGTTTGTTCAGGCTCAATCTGGAGTCTGGAGCTAAATGTTGACCTTGTTTGAACAGTGTCAATCATGGCAGTCCAAGGCTAGACAACAGAGACTCCTCAAACCTGAACTATCCCCATGATGTTATTTGACCCTTTAAGAACTATGAGACTTAATTGGAGATTTGCTTGTTACATCTCCATCTGGTTGGCAAATTAAACAGCGTTTAAATGGCTGTCCTCCTCCCATCCCTTCCACCTTCCCTTGACAAACTTCCCTGTAACAACAGCCAGCTCTTACGGCTCGCAGATGAGCATGGAGGCCCTTGCTGCGAAGAGAGCAGACGATCCACTGAAGCCCCTTCCTTGCACTAGGTAGGTGCTACTCTTTGCTACTGTAGAGGAAAAAAAAACCTTAAACAAAAAGGAAAACCGAGTTCCCTCTTCTTCCTCGCTTCTCCCTGGACAGCAATCACGTGCAAAACAGTAATGATCACAAAAAATAATTAAAGACTGAATTGGAATTTAAATACATAAAGAAATCCAGCTAGGGATGTTATTGCACATCCATGGGTACAAAACCATGCTTGTGGCCTCCCACGAGGGTGGAGAGAACTTCAAATACTCCGCTCCTCGAGCTCTGCGTGGTACACAGGTTCTAGGGTAAAAGGTCCCTCTCCATTCCTCCTCTGGGCTCTTTCTACCACAGCAATCTCTGGCACCAACATTCCTGATCTTTGCTGGCCCACTGAATTCCTGGAGGGAGAGCTGCAGGCAAAGCTTTACATGCCCACCCCTCCTTTTTGGCCATCTGCTTGTATTTTGAATTAGAAACCAGCATGCGTTTGCTCTGCAGGAGAGCTGAGCTGCTCCACTGGCTGCATGCACAGAGGTGACAGCTGCGCCGACTGAAAGACAGCCATTCACCACCAACATGAGGGTCAGGATGCAATGAATTTCACCAGGAGATACCAGTGAGATGTGCTGCAGTGCTGTGGGAATGGAGAAGGCTGTGACCCTTAACAGAAGATGAGGACATTGCTTTCCATTCCAGCACTACTCTGCCTGTTCAAAATCAACTTTTGCCCCTTGGAATCACAAAGCACAGAGTGGTCTTCCATTTTCTGGATCTCTCTCAAGTCCCTTAGAAGACCTGGTGTCTATCATGACATTTAGGATCCATTTCAAGGTTGCAACCTTTTAGCAAGATCGTCACTACCAACCATTCATCTTCCGTGCTTGCGTGGCCTGCCTGCCTTCACACCCCCGCTGCTGTGTCTCCAACCAGAACTGTGTAGGTCTTTCAGATTTCAACCCGCTGTGCCCAGCAATGCCCATCACAATAAATACGATGCCTGTTTTAGGTGGGATGCTGTAAAAGGTGTATTTTCACTCCATCTTCAATGAGTTTGCTCAGATCACCATTTCCACCCCTGCACGTTGCCACCTCAGTGTCTCGAGTGCAGTCATGGTTGCAGCCCAACACCTCGTCTGATGCTTGATTTGATTTCCATACCCTGAAGCTGTGGAAATGCAGAGGACCAAGCGAAGGCAGGAGGAGAAGGCCCTTGGAGTCAACTGAGAGAAAAGTATTGCTAAAAGGTTCCTATGGCATTTTTAAAGCAAGCAAACAGATAAAGCTGCTCTCTATGCACACAAAAGCCTGCCTAGCCCCTTCGTGGCTAAAGCCACTGGTGTATCACACGTGTTTTATGCTTTAGGTGGACCTGGAAATGAGCATTCACATTCATCTTCATATTTCTACGGTATGAGAAAGCCTGTATTAACCTAGGCAGTTTCTGGACACTGTGGTGGGGCTGCGGTTTTGGTCTCCTGATCCAGGCTGAGACCTGGTCTGCAGACTGTGTAGCCTGGGGACCCGGGTGGGAAAGCCCTGTGGCCTACCTTTCCAGCCCACGTATTTAATGTTTTATGCAAAAAAACGAAGTGCTGGGAGAGACTGAAGCCCCCTCCTGGGTGGGGTGGACACCCAAGGCAGGAAACCTGGCAGAACTCCTTGGCCCACCCATTGAGCTATAGACAACGTGTCTTACATTGGTTTACCGGGGAGCCACGAGCACGTGGTGAGCACACACCGCACCATTGCTGACAACGTACAACTTGGTTCTGCTCCACATTTTTGCTATGATCACCCACATACCAAATTCCGCATAGTCAAATAAAGCAAATGTTGATGAGTACTCTGCGATTTGCAAGAACCACCACCACGATGATAGTGAATACCAGGACTCACACCCACAGGACGTGCTTTCAAAACCTGGTCTGCAAAGAAAACAAACACCCACCCTACGTGCCGCAGACCTGGATAAACAAAACGATCCAATTCCAGCTGGACAGCCGGAGTTTTCTGAACTTAGACCTTATACTAAAGCAACTGCAGTTCTACAAGTAACTGGTCAGTGGCTAAGTATCGTCATGGAGGCCAAAGTCACTAAAGGCAGAAATTAGGAAGAAAAACTTCTAACACGAAAAATCCCTTCACTTTAATTACCATTAGCAATGCAGCATGACAGAGAGAGATAAACACACATGCACCTACACAAATAAGAAGCTTGGGAACACAAAGTAATTACTTTGATTTTTTTTTTTCCCCCACCGACATTCAAAACTTATTAGTCTCAAGAAACCACATATCAGCAAAAGACTGTCACCTCAGGGATAAATGAGAAATTTGTTTGTAATTCATTTCCAGGAGAATATATCCTGATGTTGTTAATGCAGAGTAGGAATGTGCTCTGGCCAAGTCTAACAGCCAAAAACACTTCTTAAAAATGTTCATTCACATCTTCTTGAGCTTGTGTCCCTGGAAATGTGAATGCTGGTTTCTTCTGGCTGAGAAGTTCACCTCCATTGATTGTTTCACTAATACACCAAGAACCAAGCAAAGAAAGTCAATGAAGCCTCTCAGTTTTTCAGTCCATTTCCAGTTTAGGAAAATTGAATTAATCTCTTTACTCAGAGCAACTCAGACATCCACATTCAGGCAATGGAAATCATTACAAAGGCCACTAAAACCTATATCTTTAAAGGTTACAGTGCGAAAATTAAAAGCGCCTCCGGGAAAAACTGCAATGGCTGATCAAAATAAAACAGTTGAGTCAACAGTGGAAAGCCTGGGCAGGACTGGTGCTTTCCAGTACCGAGTGATATTTTAAGATGCTTCCTCTGCTATATGGAGCGATACCGATAAAGAGTGGATGCTACGTGATTTCACACAGCGCAGCATGTTCGGATATTAGGGATGTAGGAACTGCCAGATGAATTCAGCCCCCTAATCCAGTTAATACAGGGCTGCTACTGGGTGTAAAAACCTATCGAGGGCGCTTACAGATCGGTCTGCCCACCTGCAAAGTCACCTCCGGACCCCAGACAGCTGAGGAGGGCTCACCTTGCCTAGTGATAGACGTCTGCCATGGCTAATTCCACCTGAGCAGGTCACCTCTGCTCCCTAATCCTTGTGAGAAAGGAACAGGCACTCCTAGAAGGCCCTTCATCTCATTTCAAAGAAAATTTAAACCAATTCAGAAAATTGCACTCTAATCATGCTCACTTCTTGCTACTTGCTGTGAAGGGAACTGAGGGCAACCAGCTCCGATAGAGACGTGACTGTGGCAGGCCTCTATTTATAAAGCAAGCGTTCAACGGCTCAACGCAGGTATCTGAAAGTTAAACTCAGGCTTAAATACTTCGTTGGACTTGAGTGCGTGTTCTTCAGGCTGCCACGGTCCATGTGTCTGCAAAATGTCTGGTGTGTTTCAACTGCAAAGCCAGCAAAATCTCCTCCTTGAGGAATTTATAATCCATGCAGTCACCAAAGGAAGGGGAGTGATGTGCTGTCATTACCCGGTGGTTCAGCCACTTTCTTTCCATCTTCATGTGCTCAAGTGCTCTCATTACGTGAAAATTACTTAAGGACAAACATGAGAAATGTCATCCCCCAAGAGTCAGGCTCTTTGCTTCCGAACATCTGGTATATCACCATTAGGGCATTTTGGAGTTTTTTCCTAATGTGGAGAATCAGCAGCAGGCAAGGCATTTCCCAGACACACGCAATGAATAAGAAATCGGCTACTCAGCAAACCTGAGAACAAAAGGTGTCCAGTCTTAGGCTGGAGTCAGGCCAAATGGCCCGAAGATGGTGCGGGAAGGCCAGTCACTTCTGCATGAGGACGTGTTCACTCCTCCTGCCTCCCCTCTGCTCCTACTTTGAGCAACTCCCTTCTTCACCCTGATGTCTTATCCTAATTTAAGATAAAGTTCCATTTTCAGGAACATTATCATTTCAGAGCCTTACAGCTCATTTCCGTGTTTGTTCCCTCTCCTTCAGTTGTGCCAGCACAGCTGTTTGCAAGGCCCGCTGTGAACCAGACTGGGGAGCTGATCCTGCCAAAAAAGAGAAAAAGCTGATGCGAAAAACAAAACATAGCCCTTCCCCGCAAGCTGGATCGTTTCCCTGCTCTAATTTACTGCGTCATGTCAAGGCCCGCTGTGCAAAGGACGAGAAGAAGAAGGTGGTATTTGCTGAGGTGTCGGCATCGCGGGGTATATGCAAGCTCAATCACAAATTCTCACCGAGCCTTCAGAGCTGGATGCCGCTTTCCTCCTAGATGATGGTGCGCTCTAAAGAGCTGCTGATCTTTTGTTGTGTACTGGCTACGCATTTTGCATAGCAAATAAAATACAGTGTGTTTTGGAGGTAGTTTTCCAGATGAGGCAGATAAAGCACCAAGTGCTGTTCTAGGGTGTATTTCAGACCCGCACAAACCAGGGGCGTTTGGATCTACTCACGTCCGATGTCCATCAGGACGTCCAAAGATGGGAGAAACTAAACCCTTCCAGCAGCTGATTTAACTGAACCACTTTGGGTGTATGGACCCTGCAGAAGGGGATAGGGCTGAAAGGACCCAGATGAGAGAAGACTGGCCAGAGCACAGCCCTCACAGATTATCCAGGGAATAAATTTATCATCTGCAGTCACTGTCAGTGACTTAAAAGGAATTTTAAGCCTTCAGACATCAGGAGAGACCTCAGCTAGAGGTAGCATTAAGACCCCATCTCCAGGTGACATCAGGCTCCACAAAGAAGTCTGGATTTGTGGCAAAGAAGAATTACCTGGAGGCGATGGTCATGGCTTAGCAAGAAGAGTGCAATTCCTGGCCTTGGGAAGGCTTCCCTTCCCAAAATGACAAACCTGGGACAGCAAGACACGGCTTCCGAGTCTTGGGGGAACATGGGATTCAGAGCATGGCTCCTCCTCGCTCTGGCAAGATGACCCGAGAAACATTTTCAGGCTTCAGGACGGGGGTGTTGCCCTTCCTCTGCATCTCAGCACCAAGGGCCAGTGATTCAAAGGCAAAGACTGGCCAAACTCCACTTTCAAACACTCACGGACGTAAAGCTTAGATCTGAACTTCACCAACATCTTATCCTGGAGAACTGAGGAAGGGACAAGGAAAATGTTTTGGTTCCCGACGCTGCAAGAAGATGGAGTGCATGCATGAGCCTGAAAACAGCCGTGGCCAGCTGGGACCCATCTGAGATCTCCAGTCTTGGGCATCAAGGTGAACTATCTGGGAATACTGCATTTTTCAGTGTTGTCTCCATAAATATCCATAAAGCTTCTGAGCTGGTCAGAGGAACCGAGACGTTTTCCAACACACGAGTGGTTGGTAGGACTCAGTGTGGGGTATGCTGATCTCTAACAAGTGTCGAGTGGATATCTTGACAGGAGATCTGATTCTCAGCACTGCTCTTACTTCACCGGCTGAATGAGCTACTTGGTTTCTTCCTGCTCGGTTGTGATCAACCACATAAACTGCGTGGCCAGCTATGCGGTATTTCCCTGTGCACCTCCATCAAGGAGAGCAGACCACTGATTTGGGTTTCCCCAGGTCAGAATCACCTCTTCCGAAAGCCCTTCTTGTTTCTGTGCTGAGGAGCTGGGCAGCTCCAGCAAAGGACATGGCTATGCCACAGCTTCCAGAAGCTCATGCAGGACTGCAGAAGCTGAAAGTTTGGGAAGTCTCGAGCAGGCACCTTGCTGTAAACGTACTGTATTGCAGAAAGCAGTCAGAAACCTCAAGAAGCGCTCTATGAAATGCAGTGAAGGCATAAATTGGTGTCCTACTAAAACTCATGGCAGCTGCAGATTTAACTGGAAATTAAACTACACGGATGGGTGATTTGTTCCAGCGTAGTTTTAATGAGTCCGTAACAGGGCAGCTGTTTGGGAGGCACAGGGCAGCACCCGTCTAGTGAAGGACCGTACGGGGACAGAGGCTCTGATCCCCCAGAGAACATGGGGGAAGCAAAAGGAGGAAGGGAAGGACTGGGCATCAAGCTGAGCGGTGTTTTTTAATCCTCTGTGGTTGGGATTTTTGGTTAACGCAGTGAAACCACTAATTACAGCTAATTAAACCTGCACTGAGATCAAAGCTCAGTGGAAACTACAGGGGGGAGAAAACAAGAGAGAAAAGAAAGGAAAAGAAAATACGGATTTTGTTGTAACCAAGTCCTTAATTGAAAACTAAAGCAGCTTTGTTAATTAAAAGCAGCAAAAACAAAACGAGGGCATGCTCCACAAATACACAACATGAGTCCAGCATCGTGATGGAGATAACACGTCTTTCCCACGCTGCCAGCAAAGAGAAGCTTTTCTTCTAGAGCTTGTTCTGGCTTCTCTACAGGGAAGGGTCTTCCTAGGATCCGTACTGCGAAGCATTGGTGACTTTTTCCTTCCACAGCACCAAGAACCTTGGGCATAAATTGGGGCGAGAGGAATTCCTCCAGACAAACACATTTACAGTTTTTACAAACAAGTAAGTTCTCCCCACCGAGTCAAGAGGGTATGGGTCAGTGACCAGCATGTCTACACCAGGGTACCAAAAATACTCCTTGGTAGCTTGCAGCATCCTTTCTAGTGGACTGCTCCGTTTGCTTTTGAATGTCCTAAGTGCTGTGGAGGATATGTGAGTTACAGTGCCTGGTACCCAGGTTGTCTATTCAACTAATGTGGGTTTTACTCAAACTGAATGATTTTAAACGCCCCAAGTTTTTTCCTGGCTTGAGTGCAGCCCCAAGGGAGAACATCTGAGATGCCTTTCTCACCCAGTTCTGAACCACAAGTGAAGACAGGCAGCAGAGGAACATCACAGGAGCACTGCAGAGGCACCTGAGAGCAGAACAGCAGTCTGCCACCGAATGAAGGGGATTCACGTCAGGATCCGTTGGACCTGGCGTTCAACACACACAAGTCAAGCATCAAGAATGGCTCTTGAAGGAAGCTTCCCTCGACCAGCTACATCCTCAGGCAACCTGGGTACCCAGGTAGCAAACACAGCCTCCTGCTTCTGTATTTATCAAGAGTAAAATCAGAAAGAGAAATAATATTTGGCAATGAAGAAGGACTTCTTTCAGAGCACTGGGATGTCTAAGGGTTCTCTAACGCACACTGGCTTCCTCTTCCCTCTGCAGCACCCAGTAGATGGCAGCAAGTTATCGCTTATTACTCCTGTCTGGGACAGCCTTGCACATTAGGCAAGGGGCACAAATCTCTCCTGCCCCTATATAATAAAACAAAACAATCCCCTGCCTGCCAGTCATAGCAGGACGGGAGCCCTGAATGCCAAGCATCCGAACCAGAACTGCGCTCGGAAATAAAGGACCCTCTGAAATCCTGCTGCTGCAGTTCAGAGCCTGTTCCCGGTGGTATCTTCCAATTCTCCCCATGCAAGAATCCGAGGTGGATGGGACAACCCTGCCACCTCCACGGGTGTTTGTGCTGAAAGCAATGGGCCTGTCTGCACTGGAAAGTTGTAGCACAAGGGCATCTCTGCCTCTCGTCACGGACCGAGCTAGTCCTAAACGCGGAGGGTCCATCTCCACTCTGCTGCTGTGATTCACTCGAACTTACAAGCAAAGCCAGAGTGCTTGCAAAATGGTGCCAGAGCAGAGCTGAGGCAGATCCGCTGCTTCCCAAACCCACGCTAGTCTCTTCCCATCACACCCCGTGGCCCCGTGCAGACATCTCGGCACCTTGACCTTGGTATCCAGTGCAACCAATGATGCAGCAGTTTGACACTGGTTTGAAAGAAAGCTCAAGCTCCAGCTGCATCCTCCTTCATCTATAGTCTCTTACCCTCCTCACATAAATAAAGATGGGTTTTGAGTAAAGGGTGTGTTTCCAGGAGCCATTTAGGGTAACTGGTGTTAATTGTAACTCCTCCCTACAAATGCTTTGGCAGTCCTCCCTTACTTTGAAACCAGTATGAGGACTGGTGCCATTCTCTCCTGATTCTCTGCAGCTGGCTGTATGGGTGGAGGGAAGGTGTTTGCCTGGAGAGTGGAAGAATACAAGCAAGCGCATGTACACCGTTGTCTTGGTTTTGGCTGGGATAGAGTTAATTTTCTTCACAGTAGCTGGTATAGTGCTGTGTTTTGGATTTAGGATAAGAACAATATTGATAACCCGGGGATGGTTTCGTTCCTGCTGAGCAGTGCTTACCCAGAGCCAAGGGCTTTTCTGCTTCTCACCCCACCCCACCAGCGAGGAGGCTGGGGGGGCACAAGGAGTTGGGAAGGGACACAGCCGGGACAGCTGACCCCAGCTGACCCATGGGATGTTCCAGACCATAGGATGTCATGCCCAGTATATAAACTGGGGGGAAAGCTGGCTGGGGGCTGCTGCTCGGGAACCGCCTGGGCATCAGTCGGTGGGTGGTGAGCAATTGCATTGTGCATCACTTGTTTTGGATATTCTAATTTTTTTATCATTATTAATTATTATTTTCCCTTCCTTTTCTGTCCTATTAAGCTGGTTTTATCTCAACACATGAACTTTACTTTTTTTCCCCCAATTCTCTCCCCCATCCCACTGGCAGGGGGAGCGAGCAAGCGGGGGGCTGTGTGGTGTTTAGCTGCCTGCCGGGTTAAACCATGACGATCATAGCCTCATGGGTGTCACTGGGAGAGCACAGATGTAGAGGAACAAGGTCAGAGCAGCAGCTGCAGCTGCATTTTGCCGGGGAGCGGAAGCTAAGGTCATTCTCTTTTGTAAGCGATAAAAATTCAAGCAGCCCTTGTATACTGATAGACACATTTGATTACAGGCATCTGAACTACATTTCAAGGGCTTATTCATGGCTGACCTATGAACAATGGTCTGGCATGCTGATGGCTTCTTCTCCCCATGCCTTCTTACTGGGGACTTCTCCAGAGTGGCTGGGATCTGCCGGCAGTGACAATGTAGGTGCCACATCGACTACAAAGACATGGTCAGAGCCAAGGGCCCTGGTAACGTCTTTAGTAGCAGGAAAAGATTCCTGGTCCCTGCGGGATGGATGGGGTAGCAACTGCTAACTTGAATGGCAGCAGCAGGGAAACCTCCAATCTAACTCTTAGGTGTACAGACACCTCTGGTTCGCTGTGCTGCAAACCATTTAAGGGATGAAGGACACGTTCAGAACCAGTAACAACGAGTAGCGCCACTCAAAAACCTTTATCTCAGAGGTCAAAATGACACTGTGTTGTGTGAAATGTTCACATTACATCACTGGTCTCTCCCTTCCCCTTGCAACCACCTCAATTAACTTTCAAGAATAGGGCAATTTTATCACCGCTGTATGTCTGAGAAAGTTTTTTTTTTCAATGAAAAATGAACATCTAGGAGTTGAGTGATATTTTGTTTAAGGGTAAGTCTGAAGCAGAAACCTAGCCCTTTTTGACTACCTCTGATGAAATCTCTGCATAAACGTGCAAGTGTAATTTTTGGTGGGGATAGAGAGGTAGCAGGAAAGAAGGCACGAGGGAAAAGACCTGAACTGGAATCGAAATTTGAAGCTGAATTTTATCCCTCTAATGCCATAAATCTAATTCTGGGTCTGAAACTTCCAAAATCTGGAGGTATTTGAAACTCATGCTCAGTCCCAGACTTTGCAGTATATACCTAGGTATTATACATGGGAATAAAATACTGCTTTTTCTTTAATACAGTAGTGGATGCCCTAACGACTGCATTTCTGCTGGCCTAGATACTGAACACGCATATAAGGGAAAAACCTATTAATATTTGCAGGAAATTTAGCAAATGCTACAAATCCTTTTGCGACACCTCAGCAGTCAGAACCAGCCTATTTTACCCCTTCTCCTGTTGGTGGAGAAACTCCTTGCTAGAGCTCGTAGAACTTGACAATTTATTTTTTTCAATGGAAACTTGCTCTGGCTCTGCTTCGTGATGCTCTGCAGAGAGTTTCTCTACCCCACTCTACCTTGACTTGAGATTATCAAAGCAAAACTCATTTGAAACAAATTTTCCACCTGCCATTGTACTACTCCCAAAGCAGCAAATCCTGCTGTTGTCACCTGCAGGTTACAGATCTTTTGAAAAATGTGGTTTAAACAGCAAGACTCTCACCAGAACCAGCGAGTGTTACATGGGTTAAGATTTTGCCGTGAATCCTCTATGTGATTTTGGCTTCAGAGGAGAAAGATCTTCCCCCTCAGGCTTCCTTAGTTGGGGTTTCTACTGCCTAAGTCACTGAGACAGAGAAGAAAGGGGATGCCCAGTGCTCTTTGAGGCCCATAAAAAGCCTTGAAGAATATATCAGAAGTGAAAAATAAAAGCAAAATCAAACCCAAAATCAAAAGCACGACACCCAGGAAAATCTTGAAAGTCTTTTGTCCCTTTCTCAAATGGTCTGGTCTTTCCTATAAACTCGAGCACATCAGACTTTGAATGTATTCACTTTCAGAAAAGGACCACACAGGACCTGTTCCAGAATTAAAACTTAACGTATGAAGAGTGATCATATGAAGAGTGATGTATTGATCGTTAATTGTGGCTGATTGCTTCTTGAACCCTGAGTGTCACACTCTCATGGATAAAGAATTATCAAGAAGGCAAGGGAGCAACAGGGGCAGTGAACCGACTGTCCGGGGGAAGCAGTAGCCAGTCAGTCAGCTTCAGATGAGGCTCAGATCCGACCCGGAGGGCAAAGACCTCCGCAACTGCTTGAGAAAATCTGTTTTCATGCGTGTGTGAAAAAACCACTAAAAAACCCATTATGTCTTTCCCCGATCAAAGGAGCCCATGACTTCTGATCAAGGTCCTTAAAGAAATCGCAGTAAATGTTCAATCATTTTGCACAAGGGCAAATGCAAAGACCAGAGGTGGGGCAGTGAGTCCTAAGCTGAGTTAGACCCACTTCAGAAATCTCTCCCATTCAGTAATGATCACCCAGTTCCCTGGAGAAGTGAAGCAAGGAGCGAATTTACCCCAGTTCCCAGAAGGTGCAGGGGGAAGGAAGAGCAGGTGAGTGAGTATTTCTCCATCAGCTCTGCCACTGCTCCTGTACATGAAATAACCACTTGCTCCCCGTTTCTCATCTTTAAAAAGGCAAACCCGATAGTTAGCTACTGCGCAAAGCATTTACTGATTCCTGTATGAGCAATATCACAGAAGTACAAATCACTTTTATCCTACATTGCTGTTATTTTATGCTTTCTGAGGGTGAACTGTTATGTTTATCTTATAGTTTGAAGAGACCTCGGTAACTGGAGTCCCTAGGGTAACATGAGAACTTGTTCAGGTAATTGTAAATTCAGGTGAGCAGGGCAGGGTTTGGATGCATGAGATGACTTGTTTATGTGAAAGGGGAATCTGGATAATAAGCATTCAGGAGTCATCTGAAGAATAAAAGAATAAAACATACTCTCTAGATCACAGAAATCTGCACCAGAAGAAAGGGGGAAGCAAGGCAGTCATGAAAGCGAAAAAGAAATGTTGTTCAATTTATATTATGGGAAGAAGTCTGCATCACAGGTACCACAAAGCAGCTGATCTGCTGTGCAAAAAGCTCAGGTGTCTCTTCTGAGCTCTACAGCTCTTGATGATGGTACGCAGGCGCAGGAGAAAATCTGTTTGCCACGGAACTCATATATAAAGAGGGCTGGTGTGTGTTTGATGTTGTGAAAACTGCTGGTCTGGTGTATCACCCAGCCAGCAAGATCGGGAGTGGGGAACACGTTACCTCCTCACCCTTCCCTTCAAACTCCATGTCAAATCGTGCAGCAATACGAGTCAGAGCCCCCCACCTATTCAACCCTTCCTGCAAAGACCTCCCCAGAAAACGGCCAGCTGCGCCATGCCAGCCTCCAGCAGCGCTTGGTCAGCGTTTCATTATTTGGGTGCCAGTTGCTGTCAGCACATGCTCAAGCTCTGTTCTGCCTGCCAAAAAACTGGGCTAATTTATTTAGCATTTCAACAGATCAGGGCAAAAAAATCATTTATAAAAGGAAAGATTGAATTTGGGAACTTAATTCCTTGGAGAGTTAGTAATGGATCTTTCTCTCTCCCCCTCCTCCAGGTCTCAGCATTCATAACTTCCCCATGTCAATGCTATTATGAAGAAACTAATTCAATAATGAGATCATTCCCCATATGAGAGCCCAAGTAAATGAGGCAGTCAGTCATAACTACTCTCCCTCATCTGAGGGAGTCGTGCTTCTCTCGTAATTCAGTTTCCAAGAGCAATGGCCAAACGATGACACCAACTATTTCCAGTGTTTGTGGAGGGTCATATCCGAGTGTCACGATAAACTCTTGTCATTTGATCTACATGCCTTAATTTGCAAGTTCCAGACTCTTCCTTTGGCTATTTCTTGGGGCCATTGCTGAACCAGCTGCTGCCACAGAGGATCAGCCAGTACAGCTACTTGTAGCCAGCAGCCTAGGTCCACGTGCAAAGCACGCACCATTTAGTATTTACTTTTACCCGTTTGCTTGTTCCTCAAAGAGTTCCCCTTTTGTGAATGAAGCAGCAAGATAGGTGAGGAACTTGCAGGGGATCTATCATGTCCAGTTTTGGTTTTATTTTGCTATTATTATTTTTTTAAGGGCAACAGAACTTGAAGGGAGACAGGACCTGGCATCCCTGAGGTTCACCCACACTGTTCCTGTGAGTTGCTAAAAATTTTAGCCTTCAACAAGCCGAAATATTACTTATCTGGGCATGAATCCAGGCCTCAGGTTCATCCAGTTTAAGTTCCACCCAAGACCTATACCTAGAAGCTTTTCCTTGCCTGGGTTTTGGTCTTAGGAGGACCAGACCAAGAGGAAGCCCCAAGCACAGCACTTTGGTGGGACCTCCGCTTTGAGCTCACGCTGAGCTCAAGTGATCCATGTTGCTCTGAATGTTGCTCAACAACGGGGAAAGGGAATATTACAATTAACACTTCTATGGGTTTAACTTGATATCCATCAAAATAGTAACAAACACAACATGGGGCACTCTGCTCACCTTGCAAAGTCCAGGTCAGCCTCACGTGACATGGTGATGTTTGTCAAGTTTTGCTGGAGGATGAAGATGTTCCTACACATTTTCTTGATGCCAGATTCACTGATGCGCTTGAAGTAGTGGGCGCCGTTGATAAGAATGCAGGAAATAAGGTGGCCCAAACCTGCAAGGGTGAGGGGGGAAACAAACAATAAAATCACAGGTGGAAGACATTTAGTGACAATAATTCATCATAAAACCCATGAATGAGCACTGTGAAATAGTACATGTGAACTGGAACAGGAGATATACTGAACTGTACCTGGAACAGCCCTTAGTATCTTCCCTGTGCGTTTTAGGAGGACTTTCCTCAAGATTTCCTTCCTTAGTAAAATACAAAACTGCCCCCAAACACTATGAAAACTCAAAGCTGCATTAGCATAGCCATTGATATTTCCAGGACACTTCCAGATTTGTAATCAGGCTTTGCAGAATGTCCCTTTCAGTCCCTCTCTCTGCCGGGGCAGAGCAATGGACCACTGCTGCTCCTACAAAATTATAGTATTTTAATCTGCTATCAAGGGTAGTATTTTTCCCTTGTAAACTCACAGTCTGCAAGAGCAGAAATGAGCTGCATTTCAATGCACTTGATGTGCAACCTCTCTGATCAGTCTTGAACATTTTCTTGTGTCTGAATGATGTCTTCATCTTTCCCCTGCTGCTGAAGGACGTAGCCAGCTGCTAAAAGTCACAGCCACCCCCAAAATGATGTATCCATTCATGTCGCATTACAAATATGAAAAAACTCAGCCTGATTCACTCAGTACACAGGTCTGTACAAGACTAGATGTTAATTAAAAGTCTGAATTAAGAAAATATGTTCATGTATAGGCAACCAGCATGGGGTATATGCAAATCCCAAAACAAGGCTTAAGAGGTGCCTACATTTCACGAAGAGCGTGTGTACGAATTTCCACCTCATGGCTTAGCAAGATGTGAATGGTCCCCACGGCTCTGTGTGGAGCCATTTTACTCTCCTCGAAGAGACATGGTAGACCTGAGCTGTAAGAGGAGCTCTACAATGTGCTGGTGATCACCCAGTGTGCCACAGATTCACACAGCTCAGAAACCATCTGATTAAAAAGTGCTCCATCATGGGTACAGGAGGGAAGTACACAGATACTGAAAGCCTTCTCTAGGACCAGTAAGCAGCGGCCAAAATAAGGCTAGCCAGGCTTCAAAGTCTTCCTCTTTGCTGACATGTTATATTGGGCAATGGGTACACCTCCAGTCCCCACCCTCTCCTGACTTTGAACAACTACCACGTGGAAGGACACGTATCCTGGCGCACAGGCAAGAGAACTGTGCGTCAGCGCCACAAATAAATACAGGGGAGATGAACCAAGACATGATTTATATTCTCCAAGGTAATCACGACAGATGAGACATCAGAAGAGCTAATGTTCTCTAAATTTAATTTTAGAAATGGAACGGCTACACTTCGGATAGGAACTGAGCCATAATAGAGCTGTGCTTGTAATATATACACATGCCCTACGGCTTCCTGAGAAAGAACTGTCCTGCATGTACATCAACTTACTGCCTTCCTACTCAGCAAGGGCTTGTTTCTCCTATTCAGCCAAATGTGCTCAGAAATGGTATGGAGACAACAGGGTTTTTGAGTGCCCTGTGTTTGCATGGGTCTCACTGATCAGTCTGCTGTAGGTGGCAACAGTACCACAGTCTGCCTTACGCCCAAAAGGAATGAGCTTTGGGATGAGAATGAAAAATCATTTTGTAAGAACCAAACTCTGATGGTAAATGCCTGACCTTCGAAAATGTACTGGAACTTGTGCTGCTGGAGGCTGGCGCTCATGGCTTCCTCAATAGCACTGATGTCCTTGTTGAGCCGGACAACGAGAGGGTCGTACTCCATACTCTCCACGTTGGCAACGATGGCGTAGTTCCCTTGTTTAGCCAGCGGGATCAGGTAGTGGAAGCAATGAACTCTGTGAAACAGAAGAGGGAGATGTTACAATGTCACAATCCCAACGTTAAAATATCGGTGGGTATGCAAAGTGTTGCCTTCTTATTTTCCTTCCAATGATTAAGGAAGTAAAAAATAAAAATAATTTTAAGAAATGGGTAGTTATGTCTGCATTAAACACATCCTCCTCTTGACATGTCATTGTCCCATCTTGAGAGGTGAATACCAAGGACCTTTCAGTAACAGATCTGACCTACACCATCCCAGGAAAATGCCAAGTGTCTTTTCACAAGGTTCTCCAACTTCACATGTGCCGGTTCAGCAGCACTTCCATACTGATGCTCAAATAAGAACTCCTTCTATGTACCATAAAGACCTAATAACAGTTATAACTGGCAGAAGAAGTGAGCCAGGGGACATGAAATGATAATTAGCAGGCCAAGGTTGTGCCTATTCCCAAGCATTTAAGACTATTGCAACTTTTTTCTTTTCTGTTCACCTCCCTGGTAGGGCTGTAGGCAACGTGGCCAACCATCAGCCCTCCATCGAAGGAGAAATTCTGTTGCATCCAAATCACCTATTACAGTTCTGCAAAAAACTGTAATTAAGTAATTTCTCTCAAACCTATAGAGGAAAGTGCGATGTCCAGCACGAGTCGATAGCAAACTCCTCCTACTTTTGTAATTCCTGGGTTTCTCCCACATCACTCAATGGGAACAGGAGGTTAGTTGGGTTCTTCTGAATTTCATCTGTCGGGGAGACATGACCAAATCACAGCCTGGGTGAAATATCCCTTACATCCGAAGGATCAGCACACTGAGACAGAAAGTTCACACCAGAGTGGCCCAAACAAACAGCAGGGAGTTATGTTGGGGTGGGAGAAGCTGTGATGGGTATGTCCTGGCTTTCATGTCCCCTGTCCTCCTGGAAAACATCCTTGAGGTGGCCATCACAGGCAAGTTAAATTTAGGGCAGTTCCAAGAATAAAAACAACTGTTTATTCTCTTTAGTGCCTGCTTCTATATAATTCTATATAGGGCTTTTTATTGGAAAATGCTGTAACAGACATTACGTAATCTAAAACTCCACAGTTATTTGTAACAAAAGAAATGGTTAATGATCTGAATGCACCAACAGATTTCCTTTAAGGAAGCAGATCTAAATCCACGGAGCAGGATCTCAGTGACCACTGTCCTCAGGTCATGCCCACACAGTACTGGAGGAGGAGAAGCCAACACCAGGCTGGTGCCAACCTGCATCTGGCAAAGCTGTGAATGAACAGGGGGCCCTAAGGGAGGAGAAAGACGAGGGGATAATTGCATCGTCTCAAATCTGCTTTGCTGTTTGCTGGTGTTTTCTGAGACTGCACCTGCAACAGCAAGAGGCCGGATAAATTCCCAGGCTCTTCACAAATGTGCTCCGAGTGCCCGCTTAAAGCACAGGGTTTCTGTGCATGAATACACATGGTACTATGCACCTTGGAAATGGCATGGATCTGGGAGCTGGTGTAGGAATCTCAGGGAAACCTGCTAGTAAGAGCCATCAGAGGGACTGGGATTTTCCTCTGTTGCTGCAGGTGGTTACAAACGCAGTGATGAACATGGGGATGCTCCCACCCCGCTGGGGATTTTCCTGGTTGTTAGCATCTCATTTTCTCAATCCTTTCTACCCGTTGCACAGAGTAACATGCTTTGGTGTATTTACAGCATTAAACCAGGGCTCCTGTTAGAAGCACTAGAGGAGGTGGGAAATGGTCTGCTTTAAAATGACAGCAAATTTTTTTCCTGAATTACATCTGCACTTATTTCTGCTTAACCCAAGTGTGATGGAAAGCCACAGAGGACTGAGGCCAGAAACCCATTCAGGCTGGTGCCCATACCACGAGGCTGGGTTAGCTCAGGCATCACCCTGCATTACATCGCAGCTGGAAAGCTGCTCCATTTCCATACCTTGACAATCTTTTACTCAAATGCTTCAAACTGCAGCTCATCTGTGATGCCTGCAATCAAGTGGCCAGCACATGATGGATAGCAGGTTGAAGGACTGCTGACAATAAGTAATGTGTGTTTTTTTTTAAAGCTACATACTGACTTCACTAGAGTTCTGCCTGTGTACACAAGGACACAATATGGCTCAGGATATGTCACGGCAGAACAAACTGATGGTCCATCAAGTCTCATTGCCCGTCTCTGACATCCACTTCTATTTGATGCTTCAGAGAAACGGGAAGCAATGAAAATACACCTGGCTGATACAATGCATAAGGGAAAGATGTCTTCCCAGCCCCAGAGTGGACAGCTGGCAGCATGAAGAAAGGGATCTGCTGCCTTTGATCTTTGCATGTGAAGTCAGAGACATCATAAAATTATCCATCCCTTTAAAAGATATCCAGCTGGTTTCCCAGTTTCTGTTACTATTTGAAAAAGTAGTAAGAAAAGCTCCTATTTGCAATCCAAAGCGCAGTGGCTAATAAATGTGCACATACCTGTTAGACTATTAAAACATCATTGTGCAATTGTCTAAGGACAAAGCACACCCCCCCCGCCCCCCATTTTTCCTAGTCTCTGACACATAAGACACAGACACCCTAGGAAATTCCACTTTCAGAATTCTGACTCCATCCCACATTTGGCCATCCGTGGTGATGGGATCTGGCATTTCTGGACTGACCTTTGAAACTACAGCAGGCAAGTATATCTGCCTCAGATGCCATAATATGTACTCTGGACACAGTCTTAACCTATAGACTCATGAGCTCACCCACGATACCTGAATTTGGAGCTTTTACCTGACTTCCAAATGCAGAACCAGCAGGCAGCGGTCAGCCATCTCTTGAAAAGACCTGGCCAGCTCACTCAGGGTTTGCAGGATCTGTTCGGATGCAGGAAGATGTTCCATACTGGCATGGCTGTCCTGGCCAGGAGACACGGCTAGCAAGAGAAGACAGTATAAATTTGTGACATACTTCATTAATACCTTTAATAAAAGCTTTAGCAACCACAGCATCTTGTCTGCTTCCATCCTAGACATGTGTGTTCTCTCTCACCTTTGGCTGAGCAAGAACGTCTATAATTTGGGAGTGTATGAAGCAACAAACTGCTCCTGCAATTGATTAAATTCCGAAGTGAATGTGAGGGGTTTAATCAAGCACCAGAATACATTTGCTTGGGAAGATATTGCTCTGTGATGAGTATTTCTGTAGCTGCAGAATCCAGGAACATTTATCTTGCTCTGCTCGGAGTGAGAAAAGAGCTGCTCGGGAGCCAAAGCACGGCACCAACAGGAAAGATGGTCCCTTTTGGTCACTGTAGACTTCCCCATGTAATCTCAAATGAGTCTTTGCCTGCCCCCAGCCCTTCAGAGGGATCTGGGAGGCTTTCCTCGTTCTTGTTAATAAAACACAGCTCTTAGGCAGTAAAGCAATTAAAAAGCAGGCAACACGTATGAATTGGTCATGGACCAACTGTTTCCCTCCCACTGAGACCTCTTTAAAAAACCACCTTGAGTTTATCCAAGCACAAGAGCATTGTTTCTCTTGGAGAGGTGTCAATGCAGCTATAATCCTGCAGCCTTCATCCCTTTTATTTTATCACAGTGTCTGAACCCTGAACCTTCCCCCCTGCAACACAAATCGCTACCACTCGAGCTAAAGAAGTGGCTTCACTAGCAAGAGTAACACGCTGTTATCATATATTCCGCCCTAATTAGAGGAAGCGTATCCCAAATATCTGAGTTCAAGTCTTCATTCAAGCAGCACTTTGCAAATGACTTCCTGCATAGGGTGATTAGTGATGTTTGAAATCAGGCAGCCCCACTTAGACAACTTCCACTTGAATTAAGTAATGGGATTGCAAGGGATCTTCTGGATCATTAAGTCCAGTCCCCACAAGCCCTGTGTCCCATGGCCTTGTATGCCACATTCAAGTTGTTCAGATTTCTGCCCTTGCTGGCTCCTTCAAAACATCACCTCTCTAACAGTGAAGTTAAAGTCAGGGATCTAATTTCCAGCCTAAACTTATTCACTGATGTTTTACATTTGGTTCTTCATATGTCAACATCATTCTTTGTCTTATGGAGTTCTCCATCCCTGGCACCCCTCTTCATAGAATCATAGAGTTGGAAAAGAGCCTTGAGATCATCGAGTCCAACTGTTAAGCTAATGCTGCCAAGTCCACCACTAACCCATGTCCCTCCACACCACGTCTCCACGTCTGTTAAACACCTCCAGGGATGGTGACTCAACCCCTTCCCTGGGCAGCCTGTTCCAGTGCTTGACAAAAGCAGCCCCCTGCACCCCTTCTGGTTTCAATTAATTTGTCTTGAACACAGGTAACCAGAGCTCTCTGCTGTATTTGAGCTGTAACCGGTGCCACAAAGGGACTAGAGCTTTCCCGTCTCCTCTGGGAATACTCTTTTGCTCTGCCATGTCTGCTGGTTTTCATCGTTGCTTCACATTTTCAGCTCATAGTTGTTCTGTGATCAACCTAAATAATGGAGGTATGCTATCTGCTGGCTTTAAGAAACATCTCCTTCTCTCTTTTCTTGCACTAACATTCGTTACACGATAAACAGCTAGCCAGACACCAACGCAACTCTGCACAGAAAGGATTTGTACATCACCAAGGAACTGTTGACAATAAACTTTCATTTTGATGGAGACTGATTAAGTAAATGTCACTTGCTGCTGTTTGTACAACCAAAGATCTGCTTTGAAAGAGGAATCTACACTGAGCTTTGGATTCACTCCTAAAATTAAATACACCTTCAGATCTAGTCTGAAAAGAAAAAAAACCAACAACCAAAATGAGAAGATTAAAAGCTCCAATCTATTTTGTGCAAAACAAATTGAAACAGAGGTAAGCATACAAGACAGAACTGTACAATTAAAGGAGCGTGACAAAGCGAAAGGAAAAGATTGCACACAGCAAAGTGCCTAACTGTGCATCTAAATGTACTGTGAATTATAACAGAGAAAAGCACACAGGGATGAAGCCACGTAAAACACGGCTCCTGGAAGCAGCCTCCTTCAGCAACTGCTGCAATCACAGCAATATTTATGAATTTTTTTTTAAACCATGGTAGAGAAATTCATAGCCTGGCAAATATTGCTGAAAACAATTAACTGACTTGGGAGGATAAAAGAGAAATAAAGAAGAAAATGAGAGCAACATCTACCCAGGGTGAATGGGAATAACAAAGATGCCCCCCCCCAGCACACCCCAACACTTCCCCAAGCCTCTCTCTGCTCACTGAGATCTCTCCCACAAAGAAAATGAAATTATCAGCTAGGGGGTGATGGGCTTATTTACACAGCCTCTAATTTCCAGATAACAGTGTAAAGAGATGAGTCTCGGAAGGTGCTTTGGAAGAGCTGTTTGTCCAGCTTCCACCCACCTCTCAGCTGTGAGACCTCCAAGTGACATTTGTTTCCCTGGAGGGTGGCAGGACTTTTGGGTCATGCAGGATCAGGTCTAGGGGTGCTTATTTGGCCACAGCAGAAAGCAGGAAACCTCACCTTTATTATAGGGAAAAAACCATCTCTTTTTACTCAAAAATCCTACACTTGGAGAAGTTTCTATCAATCAGCCTTGCTCCTGGAGATGGACTCACTGCAAGAATCATCTCTTTTTAGCAGTGCTGGAGCTGCAGCCTCAGGTTCAATCGTGCCAGCTCGCTCCAGCGATGCCTCCCTGCAAGCAGTGGAGATGGATGGACGCATCATCCACAATGCAAGAGTCAGCTGATTTCTGCAGCGGAGAGACACGCACAATTTTTCTACTCTCCAGAATTCATTTACAGTAATTTAAGCGAAGCTGTAATTGTATTTGTCAGTGGAGATAAGAGGAGGAGGGAGATGGGGACAATCTGCTCCTTATTTAAAGCCAGAGCACTGAGGTCCTTCTGGGTGTTCGGAGCCAGTGTCAGGTGCTGGCTTGGGGGATGCATACCAATTTCTCCCATGCACGATCAGGACACCGAAGTGTACTTTTGCTTTTTGAGATCAAAGGAAGCCTTTCAGAGCCCATCAATTTTCCTTTCTCCTTCCTGGGACATCCAGAAAGGACCATTTCACAGCCAACGAGAAGATTTCGTTTCTTTAAGTCTCACTCAAGACAGTTTTAGTCCACCATCCTTGGCAACACGAACCCACAGAAGGAGCTGTAGCAGCAAAAATAACCAGAGCCTAAATTATTAAGGGGCCTTGAATAAAAAAATGTTATTTGGAGCTGGCTTTGGAGTTGGCCAGTTCTTTGGGCAAAGGGTGACCACCAAAATGTGGACATTCAACCCACCAGAGTGCACTCCAAGCTCTCTTGCTTAAAGAGGGAGATACCTTCAACTGAAATGCTGGAAAAGCAAAAGAGCAGATCAGCAGCCATCCACTTCTTCTTCCCCTTCTCCTCCTTCATAGCCCATTTGCACAGAGTTGAACATGAGCCCTCCTGGCCAACAAAATACGCAACAGTTGGGTAAGCAGTGGCCAAAACCTTGCTCCATTGGCCCTTATCATCTTGCAGCCTTAACAGATGAATTTCATTTGTCTTAAGTGAGCTTCCCGTGCTGCCAGGTAACAGTTACAGTTTTGTTTGGGATTTCTTCTAGCTTACTGTAAGCACAGCCAAGATATCTCACTCCAACAAGAAGGAATGTTTCATTCCAGCAAACCTGAAAAAATAAACTTAACACACTCGTTGTCACCAATGATTTCAATCATTTTGCAATTCAATGAGACGCTGGTGCCTCCTGACAGATTGTGCCTTGTAAATCAATGGATGTAAATTACCAGACCTCTGGAATATTAAACAAAACCTGCCGCGCTGCCCATAAACAAACCTCTGTAACCAATCAAGGTCTTCAATAGCGCATCCTGCCCGCTCCCTGCTTGAGCATAGTGACTGCTAACAGATTTGAATGATTTAATAGCACAAGGAGAAAAATCAATCTGAGGTTACAGGCTCTACCTCAGCTCCAGTCCAACCTGAACCTGAGAAATAAACCTCCAACATACTCAGGCTTTACATAGCACTACACACGTTTGCTTTACAGGGGAAGGGGGAAAGGCTCACAGAGAAATTTTACAACCCTGTTGGGGAAAAAAACCCTCTTATTTGGAAAAGTGATGCAGTATGAAACGCTTGCTGTGCCCCACAGGTAACATTAGGGACCAATTCACAGCTTTTTAGATTTTAACTTCTTACTCCCTTCCTCTCCAGAAGAGGAAACTCCAAAAGAATTGCAAATACACACACGCAAAATGAAATTTGTTACAGGACATGTGCTGGACTATGCCTTTAGAGACTCAGAGTGAACTTTTCTCTCTGCTGGAGACTTTTCTGGGGAACTTGTGCACCGCTTTCTCTTTCTGTGCTTTAGTCCCCAGCGTGTAGAACCTGGATAACGTGTTTTTATCCATCACTGCCATTTAAGCTGACTCTAAGCTCTCCACATCCCCTGTTCCTACAGCTTTTAGCATCATGAGGTGATGATGCCACTGGGAGACAAAATTGCTACTCTAATGCCAACAAGAAAGAAGAGTATCTGGTTATTTAAAGGAAAAAACATTGGGTGGACTTGGGAGAAATTAGATATGTGATTATGTGGTTTTTTTTAAAGGAGATAAGAGTATGGCAGTACAGTGTGCACATTAGATGCAACATCAAGGACCTATTTCAGCAAGATTTCTGAAGGAAGACATATGCCGCTAGACCTGTCTTCTGAAGCCAAACAGCAGGAGGAAACTAATTTTTTTTTAAAAATATGTCACCATTAAAAAGATCACCTGTGTTTCTATTAAGCCACGGTCTGTCAATCTGGGCCAGAGCTGCGTAAAGGAAAGCTGCAGCCATGGTAAAGCTGATGAGCAAGGGCTTTTGTTGGGTGACAGGAACGTTGCTGAGATGCTCACAGCCCTGCTGACGGTGACACAAGTGGCATGGGGCATCGCCTCCGCATAGCCGTACGGAGATGGCCGCATTCGGCCACAGGAGCTAGGAGATACATTAGGACTAGCTGGAGATTAAAATGCCTAAATAACCAAAAAGAACCAGACAAAGCAAATCAACTCAAATGATTTCCTCTTTATGGAAATAAATACCAGGACCCTGCTCTCAACATACTTTTCTTTTCATGGTTACACATCTTTCCTGCCACTTTGATCTCTTATTGCTCTCGAGATGCCATCTTGATATAATTTAGAGTGCAAACTCTCCAAGGAGCAAGGGCCTTCTTTTTTTATTCTCTTGCAAAGTGCTCTGCACACCTGTGGTGCTCGAGAAATAATGAACAACAACTATATGCAACCCAGATGGCCACTTGGACTGGTTTCTGGCTGCAGGAGTATTATTTGCAGCTCTAAGGCATAGATCACTCAGTGACTACCTCTAAATTGGTTTGTTTGGGGATCTCAGAGCTGCAGCTTTATAGAAAAGGACTGGAATGAGCCATAAAACCTGGAACTGGATTTTGATTCTCCCAAAGTTCACGAGTTTCATTTCAGAGCTATGGGAATGCAGGAACCAAAGATAGATTTTGGGTTTGACATCCTTCCCCTTCCTTTTCAGAAGTGTGAACCTTTGGGCCTCTTACATACTGCAGGATACTTAAAATATTTATGCAGATATTGCTACATTGCTCCTTTCAACCTAACTTGTTCTCTTTATAGGTTTTAAATTGGGAGAAAAAAAATCAGTAAGAGCAATGCCATCTCCCAAGACTTCCAAGATCACAGAATCATAGAATGGTTTGGGTTGGAAGGGACCCTTCAAGGTCATCTAGTCCAACTTCCAACACATCTGGCCTCTAACACTTTGATTTTTGATGTCAGCTGTCTTCTTCACATAGGCTCCAAACTAAAAGGCACTTCCTTAAGCCATGCAGATAGCAAGGACGGTAGCTCTGCACATCAGTGCTCTGACCTTTGCTTCCACAATTTTGGGCAAGATTAACTCTTGACTCCAAGACAAGTTTGCCTCTACAGACACTTGTCTCTACAGACGAGTGCGGGAGCTGGTGAGCAGAGGTGACAACAGTCAGCACCTACCTAATCCAAGCACTGAGTCTCTCCTGCAACGGCCACAACCCTCCTCCTTGACCCTGACCCCTGCAAAGCCCTGAGATACGGAGAACATTTACCACGCACGTGCGGGCTGAGCACACAGCTGACCCTATCGACTGGTAAAGAAACATAGGAGAGAACAGGGATTCTTGTTAAAACAAAACAAATATCACGAAAGGACATTCTTTAAGAGGTTGGGACCTTTCAGACAAGAGATGGGAGTATGGAATTATCTAAACATTCAGCACAGCTCTGGCTCACCTTTTACTGGGATCAGTGGCAAAACCACTCACTGGTGCTGAAGGGGCGAAGTTATGCCAACACTTAAAGGACAAGCAGAAGTAAAGAGAAAGCAAGCTCAGGGAGAACTTCTCATTAATATTACTCATAGCAAATTCCTACTGATTAATCCCGTTCTCCAGTAGATGCAACCAGAACCGTATAGGAAGGTACTTAAGGAAGGGATTTTCCCTTGCAAATCTCCTTGAGGTTCTGACGAGGGTGAAGAAGGAAGGAGAACTTGTGCCCAAAACCTGTGAAAAGCAAAACAAAACTGAAAGCTGGCATTGAGAGCTTCCTTCCATGCTTCTCTGCCCTTCACTCCATGTTAAAATTCAAGTGCGGCAGAGGGGACAAGGCAGCGTGCTGGAAAAAAGCATCGCGACCTTATTTGTGATGAGTGGTGATAAGCAGGCTGGGCTGCAGTCCCCATCAGTTCAGTAAACACTAATGATGAGGAGAGCACAGACTGTCACCAGTGATAAAGAACAGGCTAAACACTCTATTAGTTTTTCATTTTGTGAATTAATGTTTTTTATGGCGTGTGTACACTCGCTAGTTAATGAATTGTCTCGTTAGAGCTGCCTGTGGAGCTCCTCGTCTGCCTCTGCTGGCAGGCATAAATTTCACAAGGAAATTAGCACTTTTAAAAAGGCAATAATTCCTGTAAAAGTGGTTTGTTTTCCATTACTTTCAGCAAATATGCAGCCTCGGGAAAGGGATTATCAGAGGGAAAAGAAAGGTGTCTCCGAGCTAGAGGGGCAGGGCAAAGAGTGTGGCCGGAGGCTCTAGCTCCATCATATGATAACCCACTGGAAGGTTTGGTCGCTCAATACTTTTCTTTAAGCACTTTGTACTCAAGTCTGGAAAAGTCTTGAAAAAACCCCCAAACCTCTTGGTTCATTTACAAAACTCTGAAGAGCAGGTTTTTTTCACTGAAGGAAGCAAAATTGTGCGGGTTCAGCTAAGAGCAGGAGAGCTATCACAGTTGAAGATTTTGGATATGGAAGGATCTCTTGGAAAAGTCCAGGGTTTGCTGTTGCAGTGCTCCCCAACTATGAAAACTCCTCTGTGTTAAATTTTCTTGTTTTCAGTAATTTATAACGTAACTTTCCCCTTCCCTACCCCACTCAGAATATTATTTCTTGTGCTGAATTTTATTAGCTAAGAAGCAACTTGATTTACAAAGCTTAGTAAAAACCGATTCATCTGCTTCTGAGTTATGGAAAGTTTTGGGGTTTTTTTCCTGTTTGGTGTTTCCCACCCTTTTCTGTGCTTGGTTAGCCAAAACCAGCCACGCGCTTCACCTAATTTTCATTAAAGACAGGGCAAAATCACAGCTCCAGTGAAGTCAACAGAGACACTTCCATTAATCTACACCGAGCCAAAAATTCACCCCCAAACTAATTTCTGGACTCATTTGTCACTGGTTTTAATAGGCAGAGAAGACCTTTTAAAAATTGTCAACATGAGCAAAAACGAGTGGAAGGAAAACAGAAAACCTCAAGGCCAGCTGCCTTTCAGATGGCACTGTGTCCTTAGGGCCGATGGAGATGACTTTAGCTCAACTGTTAATAAAGAATGCTTCACAGCATTCAGAATAAACATAAGTACATATCATCAAATTAATGACATTTCTATGGTATCTGACTCAGAGCATGCTGGCTCTGCCATTAACTCACTGGCGAGCACTGGGCAGGAACGCTGGGCATTTGTGAGAATTACAGAAAAATTCGCACCAATGTGTGAATCGAGGCAGAGGGGCACAACAGACATTTATGCACCGACTTCATGGAAGATTCTCCACATTGCTGTTAGGATGTGTCCTACATGAATTGAAATGATTAATTTTTTGGCAGCTAAAAGAATAAGGAAGATGAGCTTTGCCCATGCACTTGGATTAATATAAAAAAAAAAGCACAAACCTATAAGGAGCTGTCAACCTGCACATAAGGCTTCCTCAAAACTAGAAAAGAAAAATCAGTGATTGGTATTAGGACACTTACAAAGCAGCATAACTGAGCCTTGAACTAAAAACTGAGGGATCAAGGTGTTTTCTTAAGGGACTGGTCAACTGTGCCAGAAAAGGGGGTGATGGTCCAAACCATCTGAGATGCCACATAACTTCCCTTGCAAATGGACGCATAAATTTCACTTTTTCCTTTCTTTCCTCAGTCCTTCATGATACCGAGCTGCCCTCAAAACATCACTGCAAAATTTCTCCAGGTAGAAGATGTTCTGAGAGGGACCTATTTCTAAAAGGTCCCTAAACCTCCCAGTCTATTGAACTCACTGGAAGAGCAAGGAACAGAAGTCCTGAAGTCAACTGGTGTCCTGATGCCCAAGATCAAAACTGCTCTTTGCAAGAGGCAGGGACAAGGTGAAGAAAGTGTAATGAAAATAAATACAGTTAAGTAGGTACCTTAAGGATCTTTTTTTTTTGACTGTTGACAATTATAAGTGTTTTAGGGGCTGTTTGTTTTTAATAGATTTTTAATAGATTGGTTTGCAAAGCAAGAGGAGGAGCAGCAGGGAGGTCTGTGCTGGAAGACAAACAAGAATGAACGAGTCTTGTCCAGAAGGTTGTAGAGGAAGGTGTGAATATGAATATGCATGGGAACTACAAAGGGTTTTCAAACGTAGGCTGAAAAATGGGAAGCACACAGAATGCACTCACAGGAAAAGAGACGAGCACAAAGATGACCTTAATGTCAGCAGGAACATTAGTTAAGTTTTGCATCAGCTGCATCAGACTTATAGTCTGACTTCTCCACAATACCTGCTTATTTAAGAGTCATTTCCCCCAGGTCCCATACAAATATAAATGCTGGGTAGATTAGAATGATCCTATAGCCCATGCACCATGGCAAAGTGACTCACTGGTGACGTCAACGATTGACCATACTTTTGAGTCTGGTCACCTAGTTTTGAAAATGATTTTGCCCCTTCCACAGTATAGTAAGCTACCACCTCTAACAAACCAAGGAGAAGCAGGTGGACTTACTGCTATTAATCTTTGACACCAATGAGTCATTTTCTTCAGAAGAGATAAACAGATCCGAATGCATTGAACCAACTGGAGCGGACAGCAGGCTCTTTGGAGTTATTTCCACAAAAACCATGATTTGCCGGTATTACTCATGAGGCATCCTCATCGTAAAAATGGCTTGAAAGCACTGCTAATTAGGTCACTTATTTACAGGACAATCCCCTGCGTTTAAGGCTGGTGGGTGGGAGGAAAGAAAGATGGAACAAGAGTAATTAGTGTAATCATGACGGTAAGCTGAGCGCTGACCCCACGGTACCAGATCAATACTGGGACTCCATCACGGTGGTGTGCCTATTGTGTGAGATAAAGAACCATAAATGCTGAGCATCAGGTCAGAAAAACAACGTCTCAGTTTCTAACCATTAAGTATTTGATGTAAAGCACTGAGGCTGGAGAAAGCTGCAAGCACTAATCCGTAAGAAGAGCTTCACTGCAGACATTCAAGGGAAAAAAAGGCACTGAAAGGCACTAGGAGATCACTTTGACAAGAAATCAAGAGCTTTTAGTTGGCTGATGACTGTGTGGTTTCATTCCCTGAGATCCAGCAAAGCAGACCCATATTTAAGCTATGACATTTTATCGCCAAAGTTATGAAAGAAACCAAAGAATCTCTTAATGCTCAGGTTTGCCAAAATAGCCATTTTGTCTTCATGAGGTCAGCACTTCCCTGCTGGTCTTGAAGGTTAGTCTTAACACTTTGCTGTCCCAAACAAACTTTCCATGGTTTTAGTCCTCCAAAAGCCAACTCAGCTAAGATGGTACCAGCTGGACTTTTGTCCACTGTCTGAATTGCTCTGCTCAGCTCTTGGGACGTCTTCAGTTGGTGTTAAGAGACCAAGAGACACAACTTTGCTTTCGGATCCCAGAGAATTTTGGTGAACTGGCACTTAGAGGGGAAAAAAAAAAAAGCCCATTTTGCTATGTTGAGTCAAACCATTCAAACCATTCAATGAGGAGGCTCTTTGGGAGAAAAAGCATCCATAGCATTGCTGATGGCTCTTGGAGTCATTGATAAAAGGGTCGTAAATGCTCTAAGTCAGGATACCAAGGGATATTTCCTCTCCAAATGTCTTCTGAAAGGCCTCAGCACTCTGACACTGGTTCCCCCATTAGGCTTTTACCATTCAGTATGGAGTAACTCCCAGTGACATGACCTATCTGCTGAATCCAAGGTCTAAATTCTAGCTAGGAGTCTCCAACCTGTTTGTCGCAACTTTATGTAAGTACATTTGTAGCTTCTATTAAAACTACAAATGGTGATTAATTAACAGGTGATCACAGATGGTTTGGTTTGGACTTGATAGATCCACATTTTACTGTGTCTGAGGATGGCAAAGTTCCCCTGTCCTTGCTCAAGGGGAGTCCCACCTGGGGAAACCCATGACTCAAGACAGGTATCTCATTTCTTGATTAAATACCAGCCCCAAGCATGCTGTGGACAATGATGGGGTTTGTAGCAGTAAGGAGATGACAGTGGTTATCTCTGCAGCACCCCAGAGATGTCAGCACAGGAACAGGCTGAGCTGTGGGACTGACAAGAGGCAGCTCTGTGGATATGAGCCACAGAGATGCAGATAAGATGCCCAAGAAAATATTTTCCTTTTGGCTTCCTCTGGTTCTTCTCTGAACCAACTAGATGTGAATGAAGATGTCCAACACCATTTTGAACCAGCTGTTCCCGGACCAAACTGATACTCTCTACCCAGGTGCAGGGCTTGACATCTTGAGCTTATTGCAGGACTACCCACATTCATGTACCTTGTGGTCAGCTCAGGGCACAGACAAGGTGAACTTGCGTTCATCTGTAAAACACCATGTAGACACAAACTGAGTTAACATGATCCTGATCAGTCTGCCAGGCAGAGGTGGAAAGCGATCACCCCGGGACACCGGACCGCCATTTAGACAATGTGTGCACAGCCATTAGATGGAAAAGGAAGGAAGACCAAGCGGATGAGGTCCTCTATAGACAGATAGGAGCAGCCTCACGTTCACAAGCCCTGGTCCTCATGGGGGACTTCAATCACCCCAATATCTGTTGGAGACATAACACAGCAGGGCGTAAGTAATCCAGGAGGTTCCTGGAACGTGTTGATGATAACTTCCTTCTCCAAGTAATAGAGAAGCCAATGAAGAGAGGGGCTATGCTGGACCTTGTTCTCACCAACAAGGAGGGGCTGGTGGGGAATGTGAATCTCAAGGGCAGCCTTGGCTGCAGTGACCATGAAATGGTGGAGTTCAAGATCCTCAGGGCAGCGTGGAGGGCGCACAGCAAGCTCTCTACCCTGGACTTCAGGAGAGCAGACTTTGGCCTCTTTGGAGATCTGCTTGGTAGAGTACCATGGGATACAGCCCTGGAGGGAAGAGGGGCCCAAGAAAGCTGGTTATTATTCAGGGGTCACCTCCTCCAAGCTCAGGAGCGATGCATCCCAACAAAGAGGAAGTCAGGCAAAACCGCCAGGAGGCCTGCATGGATGAACAAGGAGCTCCTGGGCAAACTCAAACACAAAAAGGAAGCCTACAGAGGGTGGAAGCAAGGACAGGTAGCCTGGGAGGAATACACAGAAATTGTCCGAGCTAAATCAAATCTGGCCAGGGACATCAAGGGCAACAAGAAAAGCTTCTATAGGTATACTAGTGATAAAAGGAAGACTAGGGAAAATGTGGGCCCTCTCCAGAAGGAAACAGGAGACCTGGTTACCCAGGACATGGAGAAGGCTGAGGTACTCAATGACCTTTTTGCTTCAGTCTTCACCAGCAAGTGCTCCAGCCACACTGCCCAAGTCACAGAAGGCAAAGACACAGACTGGGAGAATGAAGAACTGCCCACTGTAGGACAAGATCAGGTTCAAGACCATCTAAGGAACCTGAAGGTGCACAACGTCATGGGACCTGATGACATGCATCCATGGGTCCCGAGGGAACTGGCGGATGAAGTGGCTAAGCCACTATCCATCACATTTGAGAAGTCGTGGCAGTCCAGGGAAGTTCCCACTGACTGGCAAAGGGGAAACATAAAACCCATTTTTAAAAAGGAAAAAAAGGAAGACCTGGGGAACTACAGGCCAGTCAGTCTCACCTCTGTGCCCGGCAAGACCATGGAGCAGATCCTCCTGGAAACTACGCTAAGGCACATGGAAAATAAGGAGGTGATTGGTGACAGCCAACATGGCTTCCCTATGGGCAAATTGTGCCTGACAAATATGGTGGCCTTCTACAACAGGGTCACAGTGTTGGCGCATAAGGGAAGAGCAATGGACATCATCTACCTGGACTTGTCCAAAGCATTTAAGACTGTCCTGCATGACATCCTTGTCTCTAAATTGGAGAGACATGGATTTGATGGATGGACCACTTGGTGGGTAAGGAATTGGCTGGATGGTTGCACTCAAAGAGTTGTGGTCAACGGCTCCATGTCCAAGTGGAAAGCAGTGATGAGTGGGGTTCCTCACGGGTCGGTATTGGGACCAGCGCTGTTTAACATCTTTGTCACTGACACGGACAGTGGGATTGAGCGCACCCTTAGCAAATTTGCCGCCGACGACACAAGCTGTGTGGTGCGGTTGACATGCTGGAGGGAAGGGATGCCATCCAGAGGGACCTTGAGAGGCTTGAGAGATGGGGCCATGCGAACCTCATGAAGTTCAACAAAGCCAAGTGCGAAGTCCTGCACATGGGTCGGGGCAGTCCCAAGCACAAATACAGGCTGGGTGATGAGTGGATTGAGAGCAGCCCTGCGGTGAAGGACTTGGGGGTGTTGGTTGACAAGAAGCTCAGCGTGACCTAGCAATGCGCACTTGCATCCCAGAAAGCCAGCTGTATCCTGGGCTGCGTCAAAAGAAGCATGACCAGCAGGTGGAGGGAGGGGATTCTGCCCCTCTGCTCTGCTCTCATGAGACCCCACCTGCAGTACTGTGTTCAGCTCTCGGTCCCCCAACATAAGAAGGACATGGACCTGTTGGAACAGGTCCAGAGGAGGGCCATGAAGACGATCAGAGGGCTGGAGCACCTCTCCTGTGAGGACAGGCTGGGAGAGTTGGGGTTGTTCAATCTGGAGAAGAGAAGGCTCCGGGGAGACCTTCTAGCAGCCTTCCAGCACCTAAAGGGGGCCTACAAGAAAGCCAGAGAGGGACTTTTTACAAGGGCTTGTAGGGATAGGACAAGAGGTAATGGCTTTAAACTGAAAAAGGGCAGATTTAGATTAGATGTAAGGGAAAAGTTCTTTTCTGTGAGGATGGTGAGACACTGGAGCAGGTTGCCCAGAGAAGCTGTGAATGCCCCATCCCTGGCAGTGTTCAAGGCCAGGCTGGATGGGGCTTTGAGCAACCTGGTCTAGTGGAAGGTGTCCCTGCCCACGGCAGGGGCATTGGAACTTGATGATCTTTAAGGTCCCTTCCAACTCAAACCATTGTATCGTTCCATGATCCTATGATTATGGATGATGGTATTATGAAGGTTCAGAGCCCCTGAGAAGTGGATCTGACCATATATGGAGCATTTGCAGAAGAGCACCAACTGTTCAGTTAGTGGAACAGAAAAAAAACCCCACCCAGTATTGGAAAATGAGACTGCTTAAGAGGGTAAAATGGAGAGCTGTCATTTAGACTAAGTTATATTGAAGCAATAGATATTCATCAAATAATACAAGCCCTCAGGATTTATCTTTTCAAGTTAACAGCAGATGTTTTGCATTTGTTAGAAATTTGCAGCCTTCTCTGTTTTAGAAAGAGATTTACTTTTGTTGCAATAATAAAGCAACAGCATTCACTACATCCTTCTCCTGCGTGAGGTCAGGCATGCGTTGATCATCTTTAATCTGGCTTTTAAATAAGGTTCTCTATTAATAGATCTCTACAAAAAAAGTTCCCCATGAGCAATCAATACAGCAAGATGTGTTACAAGTTCAGTGACAGAAAAAAAATAAGCTCTGACTTGAGAGAAATATAGCCCCATTTAAGAGCTGAATTCAGTTCATTAGAAACACTGGGGTTAAACACAAAGACCCGTCTGAGTTCACCACCGCTGTGTGGCCTGACTACAAAATGAAAGGCATCAATTTTACCACCGCATCGGGCCTGATTTTCATTTGTACTGAGACCCCTTTACACCACTCTGTCAGCAGAAAGGGGCCTTAAAGTGACTGTAAATTATAGCTCCTTTACTCTGGCAGCGTGGTATAAAGAGGCTCCGCCATCAATTTTAAAAGGCATCACTTTCTCGAGTGTTGCAGGATGCTTTCTATTAGCCATCAAAGCCTTTTTCAGTACAAGGAGGCATACAGAGCGATGCAAAAGGAGAGGCTGACCCTCCGGGTGCAAAGTGGTCCAGGATAGTCTTGATCCTGTAATGGCCTTCAATAACCTTTTCAAAGTATTTTGAGATCTATGGCTGGAAAATGTGATGCAAATGCTCAGTATTATCATTAATAAGAGCCAGCCAGTGACAGATAGCTGCAGCATTTGGTAAAAAACTGTAGCACAAACCCTTTTTTCTC
The DNA here is from genome assembly GCA_013401275.1 of Pandion haliaetus. Classification (NCBI taxonomy): domain Eukaryota; kingdom Metazoa; phylum Chordata; class Aves; order Accipitriformes; family Pandionidae; genus Pandion; species Pandion haliaetus. Next base: position 5,490 of record VYZV01043277.1, on the reverse strand, counting down.
CCCACCCTGCATTTGAATGAAGTCATAGCTCACCCGAACTGCTGCAAGTCTGGAGGGTGAAGTGCTGCCTATCTGCAGAAGAAGTGGTGAAGATGTCGTCCACGCATTGCCCTCTGATTTTGGGTTGAAAGCACCCCTGAACAGCAGAAAATAACCTGCTTTGGAAGCATCCTGGATAAAGAAGTTAAGAGGCTCAATGCCCTTTTAGATACTTCAGAAGGGCCAAACTCTGTCCTTGCACGACCTGCAACGCTCCTAAATAAATGTCCTCATTTTATAACACCTTAAAGACACACTAACAGACCAAAGTGCATCCTGACAGTGTTTGCAACCAGACCCATCTGCCAGGGAAGAGCCATGCTCTTTTTGCAACATAAATAGGTGAAGCCTATGACTCCTAAGCTGCATTATTGGTGTCCTCATTGTGATTTTAGTTCTTAGCATTTTTGCAATTAAATCTGGCTGGTTCACAACCCCATGTGAGATTGAGGCCTCCAGTTTGGAAGCCACAGGATTACAGTGTAATGTGGCAGTGAGAATTAAGAGTGCTACAGGAAAATCGCTGCGTTCCTGGACAAAGCCTGTGACAGTAACAAACTCCATGCTGGCTTTTTGTATGGTGTAAAGCACGATTTCAATTGCTCGGATGGGTGAAAAAAAAAAAAAGAGGTAAGAATCCAATGGGCAATGGGAATGGTCTTGCTTGGGAAGAAGAAGAAGGATTTATCTCCCAATCTGCATATTGGCATCACATCACTTTGACGTATTGACATCACTTAAACACCCTGCTTATGGCTGTGACGGTGGGACTGATGGCAGAGGTGGGGGCAGGAAGGCCACGGTTGGAGGGGGCATGCAGCATCCTGCCTGGAGCTGAGTCTTTCCACCCCCCTGAACACTGCTCGTGTGAACGGGGATGGAGAACTGGAAAGCCATGTTCTCCCAATGGTCTGTGCAAACCCCCCTTTGAAAAGGCAGCGTGGCATTTCCACATTTCTCATTAAACCTGCATGCAGCTGGCTTAACCAAACACAGTAATTAGCTCCATGTCTAATGCAAATTGCAGGAGCGGAGACCCAGCTCTGTCACTCCACAGACGTGAATTGCGATGTGACAAGCAGGTAGCGGAGAAACGGCTTAATCCTATTTGTTTTGCTGCGGGTACAGCTTTGCTGACAGCAGCAGGGTTAAGATGTCCTCAAGGGCAGGGCAGTTCCTGCCCTGGAGGGTGAAGTGCTGCCTATCTGCAGAAGAAGTGGTGAAGATGTCGTCCACGCATTGCCCTCTGATTTTGGGTTGAAAGCACCCCTGAACAGCAGAAAATAACCTGCTTTGGAAGCATCCTGGATAAAGAAGTTAAGAGGCTCAATGCCCTTTTAGATACTTCAGAAGGACCTTGGAGGAGGTCTCCCATCCATCTCCTCTAGTTCTGGGGTGCTTCCCCCGTAGGCAGACAGGTTTGAGCTGCAGAGGTTAATTCCAAATGTGTACTCGTATTTGTCCTCAGTTATTAAGAGTTCACCTTCTAGTTTCTGCCACTGCAGACAGAGGGTTAGCCTGATGTCTATTTGAAGCCAGGTTTGTGTCTAAGACTTTGCATCTTTGCTTTTTAAGGAATCTTTGCTCCAGTGCCAACTTCCAAGGGACACTAGGGGACAGGGAGAAGCTGGTATTGAAAGTCAAGAGCTTTCACAACTGTCAAAGAAATAATCAGTTTAGGTCTGGTTTTAAAAACCAGTATGTTTTGTGTCCTTCATGCTTTTGAAGCTTTTCTCAAGGGTAAGCGTGCATGTATGTGTGTGGTTTTCAGACACAGTCAGACGCTCCCAGTTGCATGAATCCAGGATGTGGGGTGCTACAAAACCCCAGCAAACAGCCCACAGTAAAAACACTCAGGAGTTTTTTTCCATTCTTGCCTTGATTTCAATACTCTTGACTCGATGCTTCCTCTCCGGGGGCTCCTTGATGCACCTCCCTACTTCGACTAAATACGGAGCCTCAGGATTCTTTTCTAAAGAGATGTTCTTTTTGTGGACAAGAAAATGACGGGAGAGGAGATGTCTTTCTTGAGACTACTGCTGGAGTCCTGTTTTTCTAGAGAACACTGTTAAGGTACTAAAATGGTATTAAAAATATTCTTCATTAAGGATGAGAAAGAGAAAGCACATACAGAAAGTGAACATGATACACTGAGCAAACCTTTGGATGGAAACAAGAGTAGCTGCTGATTTATAAACATAAGTGGACACATGGTACACATGCAAAAACTTTACTTCCAATAAGCCATCTAGAGGAGAAAGACAATCCTGTTTTATGTGAGCTCCATGAGAACGTAATTTCATACTCAATGTTTAAGCCAGTCAGTCGTTAACTGCTGACTACAATGATCTGAAGTCACGAAATGCCAACAGCTGGCTGAATTTAAAAGGGTAGCTGCAACTCAGTAAGCTAATAGCTAATCTTTCATCTTCCTACCTGCACGCAGCATGCAACCATCTTAAAAATGTAAAGATTGTCCCAACTCCTTCATCGTGCATAATAATTCCTTCTTTGTAAAATATTCAGAGGGCTGCCGAAGGCTGAAGCTCCGGCAAGGCAAAAGGATGAGTGTATGTTATATCTGCATATGACAAGGCAGAGAAGCAGGAGAGGAAGAAGAGAGGAAACCCTACTGCCATTTTCATATAAGACCTATTTAAAATTTACTTGACTTCCTCAGTTAATTAATCTTCTTCCAGCAACTTTAATCCTTAAATGGTTATTGTAAAAAAGAAGTTTGTATTCCCTCAAAAGACAAGAGCAAAAGAAAATGACTTTGACATATCTGACTGGTTCAGAAAATATAAAATCCAATTCTGAAGGAGTGCAGATAAGGGAAGAGCTATGGAAGAGCCATCAGCTTAGCAAACACTAAATAATGAAGAATGCAGAGACTGCCCAGCATGATAAAACACTCTATTAGCAAGCCTGTTTTTAAATGAGTGATAATTGTGGCACATCCACAGCAAAAGGTTATTGAATTTTTATCTCTAGAAAGGGGCCTTTTGGCAGCCTAACCAAAACCCCACCAACAGGTAGCCCCCTTTTTAGGATTTCCCAAAACACGTCCATACCTGCCCAACTCCAACTTGTGGTTTCTGAATACTTACACCTATGCCTATAAGCTACTGACTTTCTACAGGGAAGGAATACAGGGCCACCACCACATCATGGACTCGTTAAAGATTACGGTATTTCTGGCATTGCACCAAAAATTCTCATCCCAGTCGCTCACTAAGTGCTTTGATGATACCCTGATTGGGATCAAGATTTAATCTCATGCCGCTGGGACAGGAAAGAGAAATGATCTGTGGTGGGTTGACCCTGGCTGAATACCACGTGCCACCAAAGCTGCTCTATCACTGTACCTGCTCAGTGGCACGGGGGGACGGGGAATGGGGGTTGGGGTCAGTTCATCACACATTGTCTCTGCCGCTCCTTCCTCCTCAGGGGGAGGACTCCTCACTTGTCCCCTGCTCCAGCGTGGGGTCCCTCCCATGGGAGACAGTCTTCCACGAACTTCTCCAATGTGGGTCCTTCGCACGGGCTGCAGTCCTTCAGGCACAGACTGCTCCAGCGTGGGTCCCCCGCGGGGCCACAGGTCCTGCCAGCAAACCTGCTCCAGCGTGGGCTTCCCACAGGGTCACAGCCTC
>VYZV01043276.1:1689-12670 GCA_013401275.1 Pandion haliaetus | reverse complement strand
TTGGAAATAAATCTCCGTAAGGAAAGCTATCTGATGGTTCTGCCTGTTATGTCTCTGCCCACATATTTATTTGTTTGAAGGAGACAGTAGGACAGAAACTGGAGCCAGAATTACATTGAGGTAAGAGGAAAGGAAATTATTCAAGCTAGCAACTCCTACTCAGTTGGATTGAAGTTGGCCACAAGTTCATTTGGCACCTCCCATGATTTGGGATTGTGGGGCATCACTTGAAGAGCCATAAGAGACTGCAAACTAGAGAAATGCCTGAAATTGTAGCCAGGTTATAATGTGAGTTCCTGATCTGAGAGCAGGCATGTGATTTCTTGCTGTCATTGTGTATATGCACCCATGCTTGGGAGCCCCTTCCCAGCTGATGGTGTTGCAGAGGAAGCTTTGGGAGTTGACTGTATGGAAGGTCCGAGGGTTGAACCTGCTGATTAGTGGCTCAGCTGTAGAATAAGTCAAGAAGGGCATAAAACAATGGAAACCACCATTGCTTTGAGTGAGACTACCTCTCTACATTTCTTCTTGTACATTGCTCTTGTATGAAAGGTAATGAGCCTATCTTCTCTACCCTGCTACTGGGTTGACTTCTGCTGCTTCTTGACCCGCAGCTTTAATTTCAGTTTCATGCTTATTCTAAGGTTTAACAAAAACGTTTATTTGCTTTGTTTGCTTTGTACTTATTGTAGATACTCCCTATAGAGGACTGAATCAATGCTTAGTGTTCTGATGAATCACAGTGCATTTTCTTATGTGCTTCAGTGGTAAGTTTAGTGGATGAAGAAACAGTCTCCTTGAACTATGTTATTGTAGTGCATAGTAGACATGTCTTGGTGTTTGACTGAGGCTCTAAAAGACCATGATGGTGCAAGCTTTTCATTGTTTGTACAGTTAACTGTGGTTCTGTGTTCGCTAATCTTTGGGACAACTGACTTTTGAACCTGAAGATACTTCTATGGTTTTGGTTTGCTACACTTAAAGTATATACAAGTGCATGCATGTACATGCATATAGTATGAAATGGGGGAGGAGGGCCCCTAAGGTCAAGATTACCTTTATGTGAATATCTTAATCACCCCTTCATATTCCTAATTGTGAAACAGTTACTTAGAGGAGGGAGTTCTGGCCAAATAGGCAAAGAATGTGAAAACATGAGGTCTCAAAGTCCAAGAGCCTGACCCCTTCAAAAACTAAGGAAAAAAAGAGCTATGGAGCTGACTTTTGTAGGATTATTGATCTACTTTGATCCAATGTAATGCTTGTCATATGAGAATTTGAAAGGCTTTACACTGACTCCAGTTTAAATTTTATTCAGAGAACCAGCACTGTCTTGTATTAAAACATCTGTATGTTGCACTAAGGAAAAAAAAAAAAAAGGGTCTTTTGTGTAGCACAATTGGTTATTATAACAGAAATTGTTGTGATTTTTGAAAGTGCTGATTGAAGACACAGGACAGTTACTGAAAATNCAAAAAACTTTGCCTCTCTCTTCACCACCTTTTTTCGTTTGAGTACTGGAAAAGAGAGAGAGGGTCAATGCTTTAATGAACAGCAAGGAAGGTTTTTTTGAACAAGTTCTCTAAGACTTTGTGTTTTCAAAGAAAGTTTGCTTTAATGTATATTTTCAAGCAGAATATTTTGACCAGCTTTAGTTTTATGCTTTCATAGTTGTTGAGATTTTTAATGACAAGAAGAACACAGATTTCAAATCATGAGGATTTTGTGCATTAATTATGATACACAGCCTTTTTTCTGCCACCAGAAGGGCATATGCAGCAGTAAGTGTCATAATAAATCTTGAGTGGGTAGTTCAGAATTTTTTTTTTTTTATTAACTTCTTGTGTGGATGTGTGATAAAGGGAGCTTCTAATAAGATAAGGAGAGTATCTCTGGGAGAAGAGGAAGGTTAAAGCAAGCCAGTCTCACTTCTTAAATGTTTGGAGTTTTAGACCCAAGAGAAGAATGAGTCTTCTGTCCAATGTTTATAGGGCTTGGATTTTCTGGATCTTGTTGATTGAAACCTGCTCTGTGACATATAGCCAGGATGCTTGAAGACAGACTTGTTCCACAGGCAAAAGAGAAAGTGGAGTGAACCATGTACCTCTGTAATGTAGGTACATTCCTCCTGGGCAGGGAAGTCCTGAAGGATTAAAGTATTCCTTACAGCTCTGCAAGTACCGCTTCAGCCCTTGCACCTTTACAAGCTGTAATACAGATAACTACAACATATGAAGTATCTTCGTATTTACAAGGCAGTGAGCACTGTGGAAGGTACGATTGCATCTTGAAGCCATACAGCCATATGCATGTTTTGTGGGTGGAGATCTGGGCTGTAATAAACACCTTAAGTTACATTGCTCAGATGAGAAAGCAAAATATTATTTGTACAGTGTCAATAGTTGAGTGTGCATATAGTATATAGATCCCTTTTAAAATATGGGAGGGCTAGGACCTCGCATTCCAGAGGAGATTAAGTAGAAAGCATCAGTAAAAGCTGTCTGTAATCAGATTCTCTGCACAGTTTTTCTTTTAGTGCTTTTGATCCGAGATGAAGCCAATGAGTGATGTGAAAGTCACTTTAGCAGAGCATGAAACTTCCTAACTTCATGCATTTGGCACATGTTCAAATGGCTCTGTGTGGGGTCAGTTGTACTTTAACCTTGAGCGTTAGGCATGCTGTTAGTGTCCAAGCACTTTAATTTGTCCTCTTCTTTCCTTGGTTAATACATTCTGTCTTAAAAGTGAAAATATTTAACAGAATGACATTTTTTTCATTTTTTCCACAAGTCAGATGTTAAATGTCACGATCCAGATAACTTTCCTTTTTTTTTTTTTTAACCACTCTCCAAATTCAAACTACTATGTTAAACCAGTTCAGTTTGGGAACTGGCCAAAATTAGCTGAGGAGTTTCTTATCTAGCCTAGTCATTCTGCAAGCATTCCCTTAAAACTCTCCCTGAGTCCAGAGAAATGAACTGGTAAAGTCTTGCTGTGTCTCAACTCTGCCTGCCCAGCATCTCGGCAAACTATGAATTTAATAGAAGTGTGCTCTAGCATTAAATACTTTGGTAGAGATCCTATTTTACTGTTGCTATTTCTTTGTTGCATTGAGCAAATATATCACAATATTGCTTTCATGCCAATTAAAGCAGCAGGTATTTGTTGTTTGTGGTTATTCCATATTATGGGACAGAGCTTGATAACATCTTCTGTAGCAGTATTGTGCTTGTTCATCTGTCTTCTGCAATCTGTACAACTAAAAAAAAAAATAAAAATCATTTTCACTGCTGGTGTTGTGTGGCAGCTTCCATGAGTCTAGAAGAAAACTTGTTAAACGTCAACATGTTTAGACATTACCCTAAGGTAATTCCTTTGTGCTCTCAAGTGTTGCCAGTGTGTCCATTTAACAGAGAGGGTTTTTGTCTCTTCAGCCACAGAACAACTGCTGAAGAATATACCTCACTTGATAGGGTTATTTTGCTTTCTTTCCTTCTCGCCAGTTAATTGATTTGTATCACTTTTTTTCTTGGCACAGTACTTAAGTCAAATTGGTGTACAGTAAGATTCATACTTTGCTACATGTCTTCTCATGCCACAAAAAATGTTAGCTTTTTCTTTTTTTTTGCTACAAAGCTCCTTAAAACACTTTTGCACTTCCATGCCATTGACCGAGCAGACAGGCAGATTTTGAAGGCTGGAGGGTGGTTCTGTATCTTGTCTCTTCAATCTATCAGTTTGTTTAGCCCCTGGGATGTGATCATTTACAAACAATGCACAGCCTGGTACAAACTATTATAAATTTGTCAGCCAGAAAACAACAGAGAGAATCCCTAACTAAAATTTTATACATTGTAACTTTTTTCCGCAAAGACAAGTTGCATATTTGATAGGCTTAGTGTCCTGGTTTCAGGTCAGCTCAGCCGGTAACAAAGCACCACGAAGCCGCTCACTCACCCCCCACCCCCTCGCCTGGCCACATTGGGATGAGGAGAAAATATAAAGGCAGGCTCATGGGTCGAGACAAGGACTGGGAGGGATCAGTCCCCACTTATGGTCACGGGCAAAAGACAGGCTCAACTTGGAAAAAGAACCCAAATCAATTTAATTTACTACAAATCAAAACAAAAACAAAACACAAGGGTATTAGGAAGGGAAACTAAACATCAGAACAACCTCCCCCCACCCCTCCCGCCTTCCCGGCTCAGTTCCACTACCCGATGCTTTCTACCTCCTCCCCCCGGCGGCGCAGGGGAACAGGGGATGGGNCCCTGGCGCGGGTCCTTTCCGCGGGCTTCAGTTCTTCCCGAACTCCCCTGGCGCGGGTCCTTTCCGCGGGCTGCTCTTCAGTCTCACACTGCTTCAGCACGGTTTTTACCATGGGGTTACCGCCACCTTTGGGAGCCTCCGCTCCACCGTTCACCCCCCTGGCTGCAGGGCCATCAGCCTCCTCAGGTGCCTCCTCTTCCCCCTCCACTTCCATGACTCCAGTATTGGCAGCGATGTTCCTCTCAGGTTTCCCAACCCCCACACTACCGGTTCCCCTTCTTAAATATGTTTTCCCAGAGGCGTTACCACCGTCACTCCCCGCCTAGAGGTGGGTCCGACATTTTGGGGCGGCGAATTCTTTATCTTTATCCGACATTTTGGGGTGGCGAATTCTTCCAGCAACTTCTTAAAGGAGCCGCCCCTGCAGCCTCCCTCCCCCGCCACCAAGGAAAACCGCGCCACACAAACCCATAACACTTAGGCAGACCTGTAAATGCTGCAATACCGTAAATATTTCAGTGCAATTTATACTTGAGATAGTTATATAAATATAATATTCAGCACAGTGCAGAATAATGCTCTAACATAAAAACATTATGGGTCTTTATTTATAGTGAAAGGGCAAAACTGCTACTTTAAATGTTCTCTAGTTTTTCTATGCTGTAATTTGCCGATATTGGAGCCTGAGAGTTTCACAGCAGATATGGCTGGGGTGGGACAGTTGCAAGAGCGCCTTCAAGGAGGCAAGAGGCCACCTTCAGGACCTTCCGTACAGCACCATGTTTGCACAAGCAGGAGCACAGCTTACGAAGGCATCGCGTGGATCTTTTTGTACCCACACGCCCGTGGAACCTCATGGCTACTCAGAGCAGTCTCTCTCACTGGTGCCCTAGGGCAGGTGGGCAGTAGCTCTGGGAGAGGAGATGGTTGCACGGCGAGGCCAGCAAATGTAGCCGTGGCCACTCACAAGGGCCAGTTTGGCCTTGCTTTCTGGTCTGGAACCAGGAGGTTATTTTGAGGAGTTGTACACCAGCTGATGGAATTACCCTTTGTTTTTCCCCCTTTGGTAATAGGGCAGTGTAAAAGCAGCCATGTCACAAATGAAGTTCTGTAAGGGCGTATTTTTATTCAGTTTTTGGTTTTTCCTTTTTTCTTTTTTCTCTTTTTTTTTTTTCAATTGGGAAAATTACTGTTACTTTTGGAAAAGCTGGTACAGCGTTGTAGGCTAAGGATGGTGCTACTCTGTGAAAGGGTGCTGACTGTTGGGAGTTTTGGAGTTAAAGTAACTTCTTCCACTGTGCTCTTAGAAAATTGACATGTTGTAAAATGGAGTTGCCTTAAAGGTGCTTTTTAAAGGTATCATTCGCTGTACTGAAAATATCTGTAATGTTGAATTAGATTAAGATGTGACTTTTTCCTGTTTTTCTTTTGCACAGGATTTGAGTATGTGCTGATAAATCTTATATAAGATTCTTTTAATCAGTAAATGAACTGCACTTTTTTACTTGTAATCTTGTAGTAGAAGACTCAGAGTTTTCTAAATGAGTATTTTCTGGCCCTGTGCTGCTTATATTTTAAAACCTTTTGGCAAGCAGAGCAATTGTTGTGCTCCTTGCACATATGTATAATTAACAAGCTGCTTGTATTGCCTCCTCATCTAGATTATCATCCTGAAGAAAAAAATGTTTTCCTTTCGCAAAGAGAAGAATCAAAGGCAAAGGTGCAACGTTATACCAGCGTGGAAGAATAGCATGACCAATTAATAACACTATCAGGAGAAAGAGACTTGTATTCTCAGACACAATTGCACAAATTTTAACTCAGCCAATTTTTCTTTGTTTATATTTGACAGGCTCTCTAAGTATCCTGAAAATGCACGTTTGGTTTAGTGTGAAGTAGGCAGTGTTTTCATTGAGTTTTGAACTCTTAGTTCCCCATTTGTAGGAAACTTTTTAAAATCACCTTTTTACAGCTTTAAGCTGGTTTAGTGAGTAAATCATAGCATTATTAAGTACACTAACTTACTTGTTTATTCACTGTTCTGTGCTAAGCTCTTGGAAAATTGATACTGAGATAGCCAGCTATAGTTTTGATGTCAGATGATATTGCTGGCTCTGTGGCAGCATATTGTCTGGTCCTGTATCTTTTAGAAGATCACTGTAGAGAACTTTGCATGTGTAATGGAGTTTATGCTACCTGTATTCCTCTGGAGATTCATTTACAGTGAAGTAATGAATGGGGAAAACTAGTAGCCTTTAATGCAACCCACATGGTAGTGGCTATGCCAGGTAGGACCGAGAGCAAAATGAATACTCTTTGTAGACTTCCTCTTTTGCTCCCAGTAAGTTGCTATACAACATAGCTGTGTAATGGACCCCAAAAGCACCTCAGTCACTTTAGTTAATAACAAAACTATCCAACTAGGAGGTCTGTTCTTTGCATTTTGTGCCTTGCTGATAAATAGGAAATATTATTCTCCCAACATGAAATTAAGTACAATGGTATTCCAGAAATAGTATATGGATATTTCTCTGGATCACAGCCTTTAAACTTCATGGAAGAACCACCACACAGAAAAAGTTCTAAAATATGAATAGTAAACCAGTGAAGAATTCAAAGGTTATGTACTAAAAAGATAGTACTTCTGGAAAGTTAATTCATATTCTGAAACAGTCTTGAAATACAAATAACTACAGTAGATAACTGATAAAGGAGGAAGGAGAGAGGGATTGGTATTTGTCATGAGAAAACTATAAACAGAAGACGAAAGCAAACTTGTGGTTTGGATAACCGCATGGAAAATACAGTGAGATTTTATTTGTAAACTTAAACTGGATGATGCTCAGACAAGGAAAAACCTATGACTGATAACTGTTACGGATCTGTTGTAGCTGTAAAATCTTCTATGTAGCCAACCAGTCTCTCAAGCTTCATGTAACTAGTTAATATTTGAGAGTAAGAAAATTCCTGCTTTTTCTGTACAGAAACATAAACCAGTGGCTTAGAAAATGAATGAAGGGAGAGGTACTGTCTAGTAGGTACACCATGCTTGCTTTAACTGGTAATGTCTATGCACTTGAGACAGCTTCCTGAAATGTTTTGTCTTAAAGTTACTTTGTACAGCTTGGAAAATAAAGTATGTGAATGCAGCAGGAGTCCCTGCAGTTTTCCTCAAACACTGAAATAGGAATTTTAGGTCTTTTACTGCACGGTTATCTAACTTCCTGCACTTCAGTCTTACTCATGCTCTGGAAACCCCCTAATCTAAAAAGGCTCAGTTCTTCCCTCTGTTGAGCAGCTCAAGAGATAGCAACCACAGCCCACACTGGCACAATACTGTGGCTGTAAACATCTGCTGTGTGGTATGGACCCAGACTAACTTAAAGGGACTACTGCTAGCCCATTTTTTTTTTCTTTTTTTCTTTCTTTCTTTTTTGTATACCATGACCAGGTTGCTTTTTGGAGGAGAGGTGAGTGGGCAGACTTGGGTACAGATTTCAGCTCCTAGTATTTATGTCTATAATGAGGAACATACAGTGCATAAACACTTGAGGAAGCAGAGAGAAACCTGCAATTACTCCTCTCTAGGAATGTGCCACATCTGTCAGATGTTTGGCTAAAAGAACATCTTTTCCAAAGCCCATTCCTAGTAAGTTGAGATTAAAATGTGTTTCTGCGTCATTAGCATTTAAAGGATGGGATATACTGCATTACCTAAAAACCCAACCTATTCAGCTGCAGCCCAGTCCTCCGTGTAATTAGAGAGACAGAACCACTCAGTGATGTACCACTCTCTCCAATTAATTTTTTTTAAGCATCTTAAAGTACACCCACTTATTCTTCAAGCAACTGTGAATGAGGAATCCCAGGAAGGATTTACCGGTGGGTAAAAATGCATTCATTCAGCCAAATTTTGAGGCTCTTTTGGGAAACAGCCTGTTATTTCTATAGTAAAAGAAGGCAACAAACTGCCTTGTTGGAAAGATTGCATAGACTAGTGCACAGTCTGAAGTAAGCTTGAGCTGTAGATTTTAAGCTTCAGCTGGGAAGTGGTGGAAGACCAGTTGGATGATGGATTTACCTAAGAATGCAGGATATTCCCCAAGTTTCTGGAAGTGGTATGGTTCAGCCTTGCAGGTAGCTGTGTACCGGTGAAGTGTTAAGCCTGCGTGGTCAGTGGTCCGGAATGAAGGCAGGTACGAGGCAGAGGCAGCAGGCATCTTCAGAAACCAAAGAGTTATTAGAATTACATGCCTCTGAATGCAGTTTTTATTTAAAAAAAAAAAAAAAAAATTCATCCTCGTGATTGAGTTTGTGATGCAACTAATGTAATGCTGATCATAGTCTTAGATGCATAACAGAATCTTCACCAGACACTACAGTTTCCTGAATCACAAAATTTCAAATTATCCTGTAGGAGGCTGGTCAGCCTCTGTGCCCAAAATAAAAGGTGCAGAAACACATTGCCTGTTTCATTTGGAAAGCAGAAGGCTTTCCCGTTACTGGTTTAGTCAAACCTTCAACTTTCTTTTACCATCATAAATAAAATCTTAATAAAAGGTTTTCCTACAATTTAGAGTGTAAAAAAATTACTGAATTTAGAGAGAATTTAAATACAGGGTAAACAAACTTTTGCAGTATGTAGCTGTTGTAATGTAGTACGCAGTTTAAATATTTGGGTATCATTCAGAAGAGCATATTGTTTCTCTGCTGTTTTTAGTGATGATAGATGTTTCTGCTGAACTCAACATGTAGCTAAGTCCTGTAATGCTCTGTGACCTAATGATTTTTGCAGGATGAGCTTAAGATTTGCACTGAAATTTCAACCTCCAGGTTGGTGTTTACAAAAATACTTCTCCTTTGTGATTGGATCTCAGCCTACATGCATCAATCTTACACATAAAACAGAATTCAGGGTTTTTGTCTAGGGAATCCTTTGCACTTCACTATTTGAATAATCAGGTCTCTGCTTGGAATATGCTTTTGGGGGAGGGCAGGTTGTGGTGACAGGCTTGAGAATGAAAGTCAAGTTTTGAATGTAAGTATTGCCTACAGTGGGCAGGTTCTCCAAAAGACTCTGTTGCTTGTCTCTGAAGGTGGTCATAAGAGTATGCCTGTGGGAAATTGTCAGGACTATCAAACTGTGGGTTAAAATACTGCATTGCTCCCAGCTCTTGCATACTTCAGCGTTAGGCTTTTAAGACCTGTCTTGTCTCAAAGGAAAACAGCTGTTTCATGGTGTTCATAAATAATACAGACAGTATCTTGTGGGTTCCACAAAATATTCAGTTTCCTTAACTGAGTTACAGACTCATTTCAGAACGTCAGTACTGGCAGTCTTTAATGGTCTGTCAGTTATCAAGATGTGCAAGTTCAAAATCTCCTGTGCAGTGTGATATTTAGAACAGTGAACCTCCTGGCAACATTGATGTCCTAAATTGCCGTGCGAAGACATGAATTTTTCATTAGTGTGGTTGCATACTGCTGGAATACATGCTTCTGAGAAGTGTTCATGTTCACCATCATAGGCGGCAGTAGGAGACATAAGCCATATGTATGATGACATGCACATGTGCATATATAGTGGGAAAATAGAAGTGTAATTATAAATTTTCTCCTGTTGTGCAAGAATTATTGTACAAACGTTCTTCCCGAAAATTCCACTCATACTTGAGCGAGTGCTGTGCGGTGGAGTTGTGACTTGTGCTGCATGAACAGGATGTGTCTTTTAGTAAGTGCATCTGCACATGACATACTTTTGCCAAACAGAAATACAGATGTTTGTCAAACTGAGTAGTTTTGTCATAAGTAAATATATACCTTCTTAATCAGGAAAAGCAGCTAATTGCATGTGTAATGTTTTCATATTTCCTTAAAACTTTTATTTTTAAGTCTTTGGAGTAACGTGCCTGCTCTTAAAGCTAATTATGTCAGCAACATTACACAAAGAAGCTTTTAAAAAAGATACAAATGAAAGACCATTCGGAAGGTGTCCATTTAGAGTAGTAAGCATACTCTAATTTCAGAATGTAAGAATTCTCCTGTGCTACATCACAATTTACTGCTAAATCCATGCAGCTTCCTGAAGCTCCTATTTGTTTGTTTTGTGTAAATTTCCATTATTTTAATCCATGGTGATTGTAGTGCATTAGTTACTAATTGACAGCACAATCCTATAATTTCTGAAGAACAAAATAACCATTGTCATGTGAGTATGAATTGTATGACCCAGTATAATGATCTTATTGGTTAATTATAATTGGTTAATACTGCGGGAGATTTAAACGTGGTGTAACTGTCAGCAGCACTCAGTCGGCGATGAGACCAACAGCAGCGATGGTGAGTTTGGCGGCTAAGCGCTAGATTGGGGTGGACAAGGAGGTTTCCCAGGAGGTTCCCAGAGCCGGGAACCCCAAGGAAGAGCAGAGGGACCCGCCTGGAGCCGGCAGCTCCCATGAGAGAGGCTGACGCGGTGTGGACGCTACCAGCACCAAGCGCGGGAGATTTCAACGACCCTGAGGAGGGTGCAGCCCCTCTTCCCAGCTCGAGAAGGCCACTCAAGCAGAGGGCATCGTCCTCTCAGGAGCCCCAGCTATGGTTGCCAGTCGCTTGAAAGCCATTGCCAGGAAAAATGTGGCGATGCAGACGGAGCTCCCAAGCAAACATGCAGCTGTCCAGGTCTCCGGCTGCCGGGAGGGCCTGAGCCTGTCCC
>VYZV01043275.1:31998-62703 GCA_013401275.1 Pandion haliaetus | reverse complement strand
TAGGATCATGTAGACTGATATCCCATCTCTGACTCTAATTGTTATTTGTGTACAATCTACCTCCCACAAAGACCAGTTTATACTTTGGCTTCTACGGGAAATAGGTAAGAGAAAATCAAGAGGAATATGAAAACATGTACAACAACACACCAGGAGAAAAAAATATTACCCAACTTCAGGAAAGCTAGAAAACTGATCATTTTTATTCTTCAGCTATAATATAAATACTACAAATACACTATATAAATGTAGGCACAGTGTTGGGCTCCAAGTCTTTCAGGAGTTAATTACAGAAATTCAGTCTTCTGCAGAAATGGGCATGTCCTCTCTCCCTAATTACATGCCTATTTTTCAGAACCTCCAAAGTTGCTATTCCCAATAAGAGTATGAGTGTGAGTTGAGCTGACATACTCCATCACTCTTATCAGAGCTTCTGGTTTTGGTTTAGCACTTCAGAAAGCAAAGTGACAGCCAAACACCACCAGAGAAAAAGAAAATAAAAGAGCAAAAGTTGTAACAAATATGGAAAATACGAGCTAAGATTAAAGATAAGTACTTGCATTTTGCCATCTGCAGTGTGACACTATATTCCAACACATGAGAAGCCATCACACTACCAACTGATTTCCTGTCTGATGTTGAGAAACACAGCTGTTCCGCATCACCAACTTTCCAAAAAGATGACTCTGCCATGACATTTTTCACATGCCAGGGTTTTTTTGTTTGTTTGTATTTTAACAGCAAGAGTGCTTTTTCCTGGACTATTCTTTATAATTGAAAAAACTTTTAACTGAGTACATTTTGTGTTTGTGTGAACATGTGTTGTCACTTAAGAGTCTACACTGTAAGCTACCTTGACATACTAGACAGTCCAGGTGTTAATTTTGGGTCCATCAGAGCCAACTCTGCTCCATGCAGTATTCCCAGCAAACAATAGCCAACCAATGTGCTGCACCAAGTGCAAGGGTACACAGCTCCCCACAAAAAATTCCACAAGGAAGCTCAGAAAGGTTAAATGTCACAACACTAAACCAGTCAATGGCTTGTAGCTTTCAAGGATCCAGCTACCATGCACAACATTCCCCAAGCTGCTCTCAGAGGACTTCAGAATCACCACATGATCCTGGTTTGCATGAAAACTGGAGTGACACTCTGGTTCTCCTGAAGACAATTGGACTTTTCCAGTTGATGTTATTGGAGCTGAAGTTCCACTCTAAAAAATTCCCTTAATGGACAGTCCTGCTGGAAAACATTACTAGAACCTTTCTTTTCTCATCCACAGAAAAAAACCCAGAAATATATGACAGATGCAACCAAAGAAATCACAGACATCACTTCTTACACTCCAGTAAATTGAACTTCTGCTTTGAGATTAGGGTATTTTTATGCTAAGTTTTTCAGGGTTAGATTCCCAAATTCATTTTCTTACCTGTTAGAAGAATATAAAATCTGCAAAGTTAGACGTATATTTACAACTTCAGCCATTAAATAGATTACTTGCTTTTTCTAGGACCTACTTAACATGAATTAAGGTTCATAATCTCCTATGTTTGGAAAGAGAGAGAGAGCAGGTACAGAAATTGTTTTTGACAATTACTTATTGCCTACATTAGAACAATAACTGGACTGTGTCATTACTCAGAAGAGATGAACCGATTAAAAGAAGGAGTGACTGTACCGTTAAAAACAGATGAATTATATAATTCATCAGCTATTTTGGCACTGTACCCCAATGTGTTGCATGCTGTATCTTGCATCCTCTGTGTTGTAACTTACATCCTCAATTTCAGTACCATTATGGTGAGAGTCAAGGGATGCCATTGTATGTTGCTTTACTTCTTTTAGTTAGCTGGCAAGCACTGTTCAATCTTTCAAGAAATGCTAATATTTTTCGGTTTAAGTTTCTGGTTTTCTTGCAGGAGTTGTCACAAGTTAACAAGGTGGTTTGTTCTCTGCTTTAGTATCTCTAACTAGAAATAATTCTTGAAATAAAGTCATTCCATTGGCATTGCTTTTCTAGCAGTCTAGGAAAGAAAACAAGAATGAGGAAGAACATCATGTATTGTCTTTTACCATCCCTGTCGCACAACTGGTGAATGCAGTCTTAAGTAAACCCAGAACATACCCAGACTCCACTTCACTGATTTCTCATCCAGCAGGAAACCAGCTTGCATGACCGGGAACATCTGCTACCACTCAGCCTCGGGATGATAAAACTTACATACAGGACTATCTTATACTGTCAACAATGCTGTTTTTCTTTCATTGTACAGGTACTGGCTGTCGCTAAATAATTACGATGGGATTTTCACAAAGAGCAGGAATGTAACCCCTTTGCTGCATATTTAGGTTCCAGCATATCCTCCCCTCTATGATAACTCCTATTCCTTGAGTATAAATGCATTTTATTCACATTAAGATGTAAGATAAAAATCATTCATCCCTGGCTGCTGCTTCCACAATTACACTGAGACTGGATTCTCTGGAACTGGAATGTTGCTTTGGAGAGTTACATATCACACGGGCACTTCCAGCATTTCCGTGTGTGTTCCTTAATGCTTTCACACTGCATTAGAGGCCGGCAGAAGAACACTGTGTTCAGGCGTTAGTAGAGCTGAGTTTAAAAACCATCAAATGTGGTTTGAACTAAATACTTTCATAAATAGGATATAATCCTTCTTTGCAATGCCTGAAGGATTGAGTTCATTTCAATGCTACAAGAACAGTATTTGCAATACAGTGAATCTTGCATCTAGACTTTTGCCATTACATTTATTCTTATTCTACTTTAAACATGAAACTTCAGTGAGAGCGGAGGGCTCTATCCCATTTCAATCTAGGCTCTCTGATCGCATCTACATTACCTTTGTCATGTATATTGGAGTATACAGTATAATGCATACAGTAAAATGCACTCCAGAAACATACCTAATGCACTCCTACCATTAACAGGTGTTCAGTCCTCGGATCCAGATAAAATACAGTATAGCATAAGCGTCAGGTCCTCAGTATGAACTTTTTCCCTTTCCAGGTCCACCACTACTGTGATGGCTACTTGCTAATATAGAGACACCCTCTGTCTACAAACTACTGAGAGTAATTTCCTATACACAGCATGTCTGAACTTCCCCCAAGCATAGACACCATAGGCACTTAACATGGCACGTGTTTTTCCCCATTAAGTAGGTCATGCGAATAGCCCCGTCACATTTGATTAAACAAGCCACAGAAACGTACAGATTTTGCAGCTAAAGGTGAACACCACAAAACAGAGGGCACCTTCTGTTGTACCCTCAGAACATTTTCTGAGTGTATTGTTTAAAAAGGAAAAAAAAATTATACAGTTTACATAACATCACTTTAGCTAGACAGCCAAAGTAACGGCATAATCATGTGAAGCAGTGTTTCCTTTTCCCCTTTGGAAGAAAATACATTTCCTTGCTTGTATTTCTACAGCTTCCCTTTCTACCTGGGTGCTCTACCTTCATTTCCTTATTAACAACATATCATTTAGGAGCTTCAAGTGCTTAAGAACACTTCATTGAACCTCTCAGGATCTTTTTAGTTTGTTGTACCCCTACTTGTGCTGATGTGTAAATTCAGATAATACACATAAACCAGTTGCCTGGCATCTTGTTGAAAGTCATCCTCCCACTGTAAGTCCTGCTCTACCAAAAAGAGAAATTTCAACAATAGGATACTCTGCTCCAGATCTTTTCAACATGTGACAGAGCAGGGATGGTCAGAAAGCAATCAGAAATAGATTCTGGATTATTTTCCATCCTTTTTCTTTGTCTCCACTTATGAAAATTTTTAAGATACTTGTAGCAACTTACAAAAGAAAAGATTGCTTTTGCTTCTGTTTAGCTCCCAGCAAACGATGACAAGTGAGGAGTACTCTGCATCTCAGCACCACAGAGCACCAGAGCTTGCCCTGCCACTTGCTTCCCCTTCCCTGCTGCTCTCAGCTGTTTTCACTCTTAGTCTCCAGGCTCTGGTTTCAGCTTCCATGGCATGCTTTATTTTTTTAACAGAGCAGTAATTGTATGTGTTAAGTATTAGAAACACCAGCCTATTAACAACGTAAAACAAATCTGAGAACCAAAATGGCTATAAGGAGACAAAACCAAATGCAGCAGCGTGGTTAGGCCATCCCATGTTTGTTCCAGAAAGAGGTAATGGAGGGGTTTCCAGTGACATGGGTTTTCTGACAGAAATTTGCCAAAACTTTCTGGAAAGGATTTCAACAAAGAACTTTAATCAGGATGGAATAAAAGAGATGCCCAGCACATAGTAACTTCCACAGCATTGGAGTGTTTCAGCAGGAAAGAGAGGCAATCTAGGAAACCCTCAGCACAGTATTTAGTGCATGCTCCTGAGATGGTAAAGATAGCATGTCACCTCCACATTCTCCATTAGGAAAGGAATCACTCTGAAACCAGATTCTTCCTCCGTATAGTGCTCTAACCAGAGGACCGACTAACTATTCAGGAAAGTCTTGTTCTTCCTCTAGAACAAACAAAAAATGTTTTTTAAGTCTCGGTTTCACGTGGATAGGGATACCTTCATGACAAAAAAAAAAAATCTCTTTGGCTAGATCAGTGCTTCTGTGACTTCCCTCTTTTACTGAAAGCTGAGGGTTTCACTGAATCATAGTAATGCAAAGGCTTCAGGCCCAATTTGACTCTTCATGAAGTGTGAATGGCCAGATGACATCAGCATGTAAGTGAGCTTTATCTCACCACAGTTTGCTTTATCCTTTCCTCCCCTATGAGGTAGCAGTGATCTATGCAATTCTCATGCGGCAGGGTGTCTGCCAGTTCTGTAGACAGTGAGAAATTCCAGCTGGTATATCCTGTGGCTGGCTGTCTTCTCCATCATCTGCTTTAAATCCTTCCACTGAACACCAGTTCCGGTGTCAGTTTAATGCACTGATCTTCTTCACAACCCAAAAATTAATCAAGCTCCAAATCTCTGAAAGACTAAAACTTAGAAAAGACTCCTCTGGACTTCAGAGAACTTAAAGTCCAAGGACTTAAAGAGCTAAGAAGAACTCAGCTTGTGTTAAGACTCACAGGAGATCTATCTAGCTTTAGAAAAGCTGTCAAGAAGAATTATTAAGATTAAGCCAGTATTGCCATCTTACAAAATAATCTAAAATTCATTCAGGATCACTAAACATAAAAGTACAAAATCCATCTCAGGATGTATCACTAGATCTTTGTTCTGGTCATAGTCTTTCCTAGACGTCACTGTTGGCAACTGCTGGAAACAGCACACTGGGCTACAAAGACCTGAGGTCTGAACTACTCCAGCAATTATTCTATTAAATCCTTTTTGAAACGCCAATATCCTCAATAGATGGACACTCGTGTTATTCTACTAAACCAATTCCAAGCAAGTGAACAGTAATAGCCATAACTAAAATAAAAATCTTTGGAGACTTTAGGCTCTGAAATTACAGATGTGTTAGAGATTGCATTAATTCAGTAAGGTCTTTGTCATTGTCACTGAATTTACTTGAGATTCTAGTTCATGTATCACAGGGATGCCTTGCAGTATAAAATAAATGGAATATATAATAGAACATGTTATAGACCATAACAGTATCAAGTGAAAATCTTCCACCTTAATAAATGTATTTCACATTTTTTCTTGTTTTAAGCCTTTCCTGAGATTTCTTATCCTACCATCTACAAATTCTTATTCCTACATCTTTCTGCTTTATGTTTGACACTTCCTCCTTGTTATAGAAAACATTACGCACATTAACGTTAGCCATCTCAGCCACTGGGCAGATCCTTGAATCATTGCTGCAATCACAAAAAAAAATCAAACCAAAAAAACAACAACAACCAAAAAAAACCAAACAAGCAAAAAACCCAAATAAACAAACAAACACAAAAAAACAATACAGATTCTTTGCTCAATAACTCTGTTGTAAAATTAATTGAAAGTAAATGGAATGGCATCAGTACGCACTAGTATGAAATCAAATGCAAAATAAAAATTTTCTCATTAACTTGAAGTAGCATTATAACCTACATAATCAGAGTTGTGCAGGATCATTTTGAACACATGTGCATGACCTAAATTCATACTTTACTAACATACATTGAATATACGAAATAAAGACCTCACTATCATAGACTGCCTCATGGTATTAGCACATATAACTATATCACAAGAATAGAAGTGGTTTATTTATATAAATGTATATGTGTGTTTGAATATATATATATAGCCTTATTTTTTTTAACTCAGGAAGAATAGCAGAACAAAACTAATTACTTAAGATCTACAAAAGGCTTTTTGGTCTGGTTTTTTTTTTTAATGAGCCAATGAAAAGATTAATGTTTCAGCTTGGGACAAAAAATCAGTTCTCTGCCTTTTTTCTACAAGCCTGCCTGGAATAAGGAGTGTTGTTGCAAATAAATGCAATTCAAGGCCAGGGGAAACCAAAACAACAGTATTATTCAAAGATAACTGATTGATGGATTGATTACTGACCAGTCAATATGCAGCATGCTCTGTGTCACATTTGAAAAAGTATTTCAAAATTCCATTTTAACACATACTCCACTAGTAATGAAAAATGTGCTGTCACTGATAAGTGGCCTTACCAGAAGAGTTTGTGGTGAGAAGGCTTTGAAAGAAGGAAATGGAAAGGGTATGGCCTTTCATTACATTAGGTAAATCTATTTGACCACGGAGAGGTTGAGACTCTGCTGCTGAGGTTACAAGCTAAACAGGCCATCAACTTAATTAATGTAAGACTTTTCAACCGAGGGCACATTTTAGCTACACCCAACGATCAATGTAATTCCTTTACAAGGTTAACCCTCTGCCACCAGAGCTGAATTTGGCAGATAGCCCACGAGCAGCACGGCACCACTCATGAGCATCTCCTAAGCCACCTTGGGGGAGCAGCCAGTTCTCAGGCTCCTGGCAGGCAGCTGCAGACAGCTGCATGCCGGGGAAACGCAGCCCTGAGCCTGGCTGCAAGCAATGTGCCAGATGACTCCCTTCTCTCAAAAACATGGTGGAAACAACTGCCTCTCCGCCGCCTCAAAAGCCTTCCTCCCCACCCCTACCACGAGAGAAAAAGGTGGCCAAATCTGGGTGATTAACAAAAAGATGTTTCCCACGGACTTCCAGTAAGCACAACCTGTACAGTGACAAGCACATTATCCTATTCTTCAATTCTGCCTTAAAATCCCACTCTTCTGCCTGACAGTTCCTGTCTTGCATACAGACCCAATATTTTGGATTCCTGGTTGCGATGTTGTCACGGGGCTCTTGAAGTTGGAAACTGTTACTCATGTAAAAGTCTTGTCTTGAAACTTGAAACCTGGTGAAAGTTCCCCATTGCCTCCTTCCCTCCCTTCCCCCAGTCCAAGAGCTCTCACCAGCCTTGCAGAAGCTTTTGCCAAATTTCAGGAGCATTTGAACACACCTGGGTTGAGCCTCAGAAGCCAAGGAAGGATGTGTAGACATTGACGGAAATTATGCAAAGCAAAACCAAACCCCCCAAGACGTTTCACATCACCTCTGCTATGCTCCTGGGCTGCTATAGCTAATATAGCTTCCCAGATTGTACAAACACTTCTTTCAAAACTGCATTTTAGGCCACTTTTGCTGTTGGCTAGAAGCACATCCAAAACATGCCTGTCTTTCTCTACTTGCAAATAGTTTCATTAAAATGAAAATTGTGATACTAAGCACAAGAGCACCACTGAAACAGAAACACGTACATATTGTATGAGAGTTGTGTTTTCTGGTACACACCAAGGACCTTGTCCGAACAGGGGGGCTTGGCTGAAACGGGACACGGTTACCTTATGTCTCACTTCTCCCTCTGGAAACCCCTGGACTGAGGGCCCACGGCAGGTCCATGTGTCCTGGGTTTAACTCTTTAATCTCATGTCTGACTCCACTCCAAAATACTGCATCCTCTAACTCTTGCATGAAACCTATAGATCATGCTTAGCCTAGAGTATTTTTTTTTGAGATAGTCACGTTTTGTTTCATAGGCATTGAGTGACAGAGGCACAAACCCAGAAAAAAGGGAATTATCTAAATCGAAATTACACCTTAGATGATAACCATAGCCAAGGTGTGGGTGCTCATCTACCTTCTCACAGACACTCTCTCTTTCAGAACAAACCACATGTCCCAAGAGAGTCAAAGGAGCTACACAAGCTTGAATAAGAGAGGAAACCCTGTGTAGCAAACAATCGTTTATTAAGTAATGAGTGTTACTTATATGTTATCTCTACAACATTAAACACAAACAGTGGGATTATTTCCTATCTTTCTTTCTTCTTATAGGATATTTAAAAGCAAAAGAAAAAAGTTTAGGCAGTTTGAAAATTTTTTCTTGTCTGCCAGCACAGCAGAACCCCACCTGCCTACTCTGTTGCCAGCTGAGCTTTTTAACACTACAAATTTATTCCACAGAAGTGAAAAATTGACCACCAACCACCACTTCACACTTTGGGCAGGGACAGCAATTCAGACCCATCGCTTCCTTTACCTTTGGCTGTTCATGCTCTTCCTTCTACATCACACATCTTCACATACCCTCATGACAGCATCAGCATTCATCCCTTATCTCTCTCCTGCCTCAGGACTGCTACCTACATTTTCTATGGCACTAGAGTGGGACACTGTTTTCGCTACAAAGTCCCATGGTGCCACAGCACAAAGGCTCAGCCCACCAAGCAGCAAGCTGGTGTGGGGCAGGTCCCCACTGAGAGCCCCACAGACAAAATATGGAATTTTAATACGCCTCTGACTCATATCCATACTGTAACTCCAAGTATCTCAGTCTCCTTGCACAGCTAGGTCTGCTTTAGCTTGCTGTCTTTGAAAAAACAGTGATGGGACCTTTGTGCCTGAGGACTGATGCCCACTTAGACTACCAGTGCAACATCAGCGCAACTAATAATGATAGACCCAGAGCTGGCGGTAGAACTGCTGCAAATGATAGTTTTTGAGGAATTCCTGGAATAATCTCATGTCTTTTACAAGCACATTTGTATGCATCTCTTTCTCTCTGTGTCGCCAAGACTGGCTTGGTCTGGGAAAGCCAGGTAGTAAATGCAATCCCACTTGGAGCCAGAGCTTGCTTTTTTTCTCTTTGACATAATAAGAATGGGTCAGACAAAGCATCCTGATTTACTCAGGTGGAGGGATTTTTCAGAGAGGAATGGAAAAGGAGTGGGTGCGGTGGCTTATGCTAATTATCATCTATTTATTTTGGGAGATAAGCTACTTATACATGGCATGTTTGGTTTGGATTAACTTGGGCAGACACAGAACGACTGTCCACAGTTTGACCTTGACATGAGTAAGTGGCCTTTGGCAGGGAGGGGGGACATTGACAGATATTGCCTGAAGAAAGGGATCAGTCACAACCCAAGTGCTGCAGAAGTTGCTCTGGGCAACAGATTGGGGCTGGGAAACACTGGCTGGAAATGGCGAAGAGAGTAGGGGGAAAAAATACGAACTGTGGTTGGAAAAAATGGAGAGCAGGGAAGCAAGGTTGATCAGGGGTACAAGACACCTCCTGTTAATATAATTTGGTTTGGAATGACAATGTTTGTACCGAGCTGAACTCGAGGACAGGAAAAGGCAGACAATAGCACAAAGCTGCCGTATTGTTTGCCCCATGTGCTCTTTTCTTTCCCCTTGGCTTACCCAGCTGATCATTATGTAACCGATCAACTGGGCTAATTTTCAACCTGTCCAGGATATTCTCAATTATGTATTCTTCATAGAATGTCACGGTTTATTTTTAAAAGGTCCGGAATATTTCCTGTGATTAATGTCTGGATTAGTCGTTGTTTTACAGGGTACACAGACTTGAGTAACAAATCTTAATCCCGACTGAAAGGGCAGTTCAACACGAGCAAGCTTTTAATTTAAGTATCTTAACAAAGGGCTTAAATATTCTTCCCCTTCCTTACAAATCTTCAGAGGAAAAATACAGCAATGGCAGATGAAGTGGGGTATGAAACACATTGTTTTCTGTTCTGGGAAGGTTGCTTAAAAACCGAGCAGATTTCAAAATGACAAAACAATTTTTCCTGGCAAGTTTGGTATCAGGCTTTGTTTTGCTAAACCTGATTATGTACTTTGGCTGCTCAGTGCAAGCATATGTTCCAAACCAATTTAGTCCCTGCTCAGAATGAGTCTCCTTATTTGTCCAACAGCTTCGGAAATCATTTTTTCATGCTGACTTTGAGTGACCGTTTAGCACACATTGCAAAGGTATTCCAGGGACAACAGACCTCTGCAGCAACTGAAGGTCCAATTGAAGANTTTTTTTCTTTTTTTTTTTTTTTACTCTTCTGGTTAAACTGCTTCAATAAAGCTCTTCTGTTTGTTTTTAAACCTGCTAGCCACACTGCACATGTTCCAAGGGAAGAAACATCAGTCAGGGACTGCACTGACTATGTGGTGAAATATCACAAACATAGACGAAATGGTAAAAAAAAAAGAGTCAGGATTTCATATATAGCCCTTCTATCCATGCATTAGTCCAACATGAAAGTATTCATATGTGCAAAACTCAGAATCAAAGACGGAAAAGATGCCCAGATCTGTGTAACCTCTTCCATATCCTCTTGCATCATCTTGGCTGTTCTGTTTAAGATTCTTTCAGTGCTGTTTCCAGTTCAGTTTCTAAATCCTGAGTGAGAAGATTTCTAGTGCTGCCTTCACACAGGCTGGACCAAAGGGGAAGAATGATGCACAGATCTAAATAGCCAGAACCTCACCTTCATGTTTAGCAGACAACTTTTTCAGATTCAGGACATTCTCATATCGACAAAACTACTAAAAACCTGTCAAATAGTACTGCACCTTTCATAAACACCCCTCCATTAGCACTAAATACTCCCCATCACTGGCATTCATACATTTCCCATGCAGTAAATATTTACTGGACGTCCTCTTCCATTCCTCCTGAGAGAAATCTGCAAGAACACAACAAAGTTGTGTTTGACACAAGAGTAATGCATCTAAATATGTGGATCTGAGAAAACAAAAAAGACCTAATACCCACCAAAACTGCCACCTGGTTTGGACTAGAGGCAATGGAAACCAGTCTCTCTAGGGCCAATAGAATGGTATTAGAGGAACTGAGTCTCCCTGTGACGAGAAAATTATGGGTTGCCAAACTGCTTAGTTAGCCATCTCTGCTGTACTCCCTGGCCGCATTGAACACATTTGTCAGCTTAGGAAAACCTGGGCTGGAAGCATTACTAGAGCCTTAAGACTCACAGCTCAGCTAGCGACTCCTTCCCTGGCAATTTCATTGTCACAGCAGCATCACCACCAGGCCTTATCAATGGGTTGGACAGGCCACCCAAGATAACCCATAATAGGCAGGCAGAAGCAGTGCATACCAATACTTTTAGCTATGCATAGTGACAGTGAGCAAACAAACTCTATTGAACATTTTGGCCGGCGCTAATATGACTTGGCTAATATAAGAGATTAACCTCTTGCTGCTTCAAATCACCCTTCCTGCAAATGAAAATAAGTATACCAACCTGCATGCCTCAAGCAAAACTTCAAGCAATAATGACTGTTGACAGATTGGCACTATAAAGTATCACTCTGCTTTTCCTCACTCAATGGGAATGACAGGTATTTCAGAGTTTCTGATTGTCTTTCACCCTCATGGAGCAGAGAGGACAGGCAGCCCCAGCACAAATGAAGTTGCTCCCTTTGCTTTCAGGCACCTTAGATCTGTTTCTGGAAAGAAAGATTCAGGTTTCCAGCTCCATTGATTCCCATGACAAGTGGACTGAAGGTTCTTTTAAAAAAATTTACTAAAAATCTTTCCCAGGACAAAGAAGGTCTCCCTATAATGGAAGGGGAGAGAGGCAGAGATCTGCCATGCAGATCAAGAAGAAAACTTCCCTTCTTAACTTGTACCAAATTATCTGTTGGTACAGGATGAAGAAAATGCAAAACAGGTCCTACTGTCCTCAGCTCTACAAATCTGGGCCTTATCAATCTCTTGAAGAGCAACCTCCAGAGATTTAGGGAAAAGCCATGCAGTTCACATGGGTCTTTTGCAAGAGGAAAATCACTCTTAGCCTACTTTCATGAAAGCCGCTTACTGACCTTGGTCACACTTACATTCCTCTCTCCCTTCCAGAGCCACGTAAGACAGAGTCAAGAGATCAGAATAAGGTGTCTAGAATAACAGTCTTCAACAGCAGTGCCTACACATGTCTTTGTAGATTACAGGTTTGATTAGTATTTCCAGGCCTTCCCCCCCATTAACCACAGCGCCTTCTGCCTCCAGGTACTGAGCTAAGGGGAACAGGCCAGTCATGCTGACAAACGTTTCTCAAATGTGACAGGTTTCTGCTACTCGTGCATGAACGCACTTCCAGGATCTTCTTGTAATGCAATGAGGCTGAAATAAACTCTTTCAGTGTGAAGTAATGGATTGTGTTTCTGCAGGCTCAGGAAGGAGAGGCCTGGAACAGATAATGTTTTGTTGCTATCATGGCAATCCCACCCAGGGCACCCTCTGGGGACATGACAGATCTTCGCACTCAGTCAGCTTCTGGTTTACAAACTCTGGGTGGTCGGCCACATAGCACCTGCTGCAAAATGCTCAGCCTTTCCTCTGGTCCAGGGAAGTCCATCCCTGGGCTGTGTCTTCTCTCAGAAGACAGCACTTGGCCCAAGCCCAAAGTGATCTTCTCTAGAAGGAGATCATCAAAGGAAGGAGGACTAAAGGGCTCTTAACTGTCCATTAGGTTCAACAAGGTTGCACTCATGGCCCAAAGTAATGGAGTTTCTTCCTGTCTCAGCAAACTTCAAGTAACCATGGCCCACAGCTCCCCCTTGGTTTTCTCAAGTCCACTGACAGGACAGCACAAGCCACCTTAATGACTTTTCTCTCTTAAGACATTAGCAAAGAGGAGATATCTGTTCTCCCAACAGAGAAGCTGTGCAGTATCTCACAAAAAGCCAGTGCTGACCTATTTACACACACTCTGCCCCACTCTCCTGATGAAATCAGAGATCCTTAGGTCCCTCATCCTGAGGGCACTAGTAGGCCTTAATTGCCCTGACCAGCCTTACCTGGGGTCCTCTGCCTAGGGACCCAGGAATGCCACTGAAGCTAACTGCCCAGGATCCTGCTCCTTCCCCACACCAACTCTCCAGGAGCAGCGGAGGCAGGGCTAGCTAGCAACATCATGCTTTCTTTTTATTCCAATAAACACATTTCTTCTAGAATGTTGCTACCAGTTGAAGATGTTACAGCATATTTCATAGGTAACTGCATTACAGTTTTGAGTTAATTGTTTCCTCAAAGACAATTGGGTTTAACCAGCATGAATTGAAAAGTGCTACTGCAAGGTGCAAGACACTGCCTGCCTGAATACATACAGTCAAACCGTACTCAAACATTCACCAGGTCTCCTAGACCAGGACTAAAAATTTTGACTCAGGCAAGCACATACCCAAGAAACTCGCCTAACTGTGTA
Source organism: Pandion haliaetus (assembly GCA_013401275.1). Taxonomy (NCBI): domain Eukaryota; kingdom Metazoa; phylum Chordata; class Aves; order Accipitriformes; family Pandionidae; genus Pandion; species Pandion haliaetus. The sequence continues at coordinate 49,180 of VYZV01043275.1, read as the reverse complement.
AGGGCTGCTTGTGGAGATGAACAAGACAGGGTTGTGCAATCTAGCAATAATTTCCCATTTTCTACTGCTGCTGCGCTTAGACACAATGCTCCCTTGTTAATTAAATGCAATTCCACTCTTTACCAAACACATATTTGTTTCTAAGTATTTCTTTTTAAGCAGTTCCAGGAAACAAGCCCTCTTGCCTGTTCCTCCCCTCCAACCTCCCACCTCCCCACTCCATCCCCTGGAAAGATGCCTTTTAATTCTGACCCTCCACGTATCTCCAAGCTAATCCATAAACAACTGCACTGAGGGGGAAAAAACATGACAGCTCTACTTGGGGCCCAGGAAGGCGAGTCGTGCGGAGGCCCTTTTGTTGTTCCCCAGGTAGGATGTTTAGCTCTCCATCCATGCAGCCCAAATTCCTTTCTCACCACACCCAAGGTCATTTTAATGAAAATTCCTAAGCCCATGCCAGAGGGATAGAATTGCTCCTAATCCTTCAGCAACACGTCATTTGATCCCCGGGCCCACTGGGGTTATTATTGTGTGTCTGCAGAGCACAGCAAAGCAGACAGGAGTAGAAAAATGGCAACCACTGCAGGAGATCCGCTTCCCCTTCCCAACCTTTCTTTCAGATTGCCTTTTTTTTTTTTTTCCTCCAGAGCACATTCACCGCCTGCCAGTTTTCAAGGGATAATGCCATGTTTTAAGTCACCCTCTGCCATTCCCTAAAAGCCGCACACGTTTTTAATGAAATTAATGAGGAAGTTTAATTCTAAAGGCAGATTGTTTCCTCTGGTTTACATTTTGAAAGGAACTGCATGTCTGTGTGGTCCACGCCTTACAGTACTGTACTGATCTTTTACATCTGTGTTGAAGCAATGCTTTAGCATCATGAAAAACAACACAAAACCAAAAATAAAGCAAAATAGCATTTTTGGCAGGATACAGAGGAGGGAAAAAGAGCTAGTGAATCCAATACAACTTCATTATATTTCTGGACTTCTTCCTGCGCTGACACAGGGACCTGTGTTTTATATAGAAAGCTTTTGGTGGATAAGGTAAGACTTAATTCTTCTCCTCTAGTTTAGTTGCCTCCCCGTGGCCTAGCAGAGCAGTGATTCCCTTTCCCTACCATGCTGGGATCTGGAAATCCACTGTGTCCTTGCCTTAGAACGCCCCAGGCCTCACACAAATCCGCCTGCCTTTTCTCATTAGCATTGCTTGCTTCCCTGGCATGGAGATTTCAGAGCTTTCCAACCCTGCCAAGTAAGATGCAGGTTTATAAATCAGAAAATTTCCTCACCAGTATTTAAATATTGGTAGGGCTGGGCTCACAAGCTATTTCCTACTCTCCCATCTCTTCCCAAAACATGAAAATTTCCACTGTTTCCTACAAGGAGTTAGGACAGGGAATTTCCTCCTATAGAAACAATGAAGCAACCATAGTCTTGCACAAAGGCTGCAACTGCTGTAAAACTTACTACAGAAAAGATTTGTAATGAAATCCGCCCAGTTCTTGTCTACTACCTTTCACTAGCAGATCTCAGAGTTGGGCATAGCAGAGAGGAGTATTGCTATCTCCAAGGAGAAGCGGTAGCAGGAGAAAGGGAGCTGTTTAGCCAAGGTCACCGGGCATACATCGGCTGAGACAGCAACAGAAAGGAAAACTTTGAATCCAGGCTGGGAACGTATCCCAGCTTGCTCTAGACCTGGTCTGGACAATAAGGGACCAGTGCCCCGGAGTATCTCCTCTTCCAAATAGCTGCCTAACTCGCATTACTATGGGATGAGGGGTAAGCAGCAAGGTTTAGTCTTTCTGAATCCCTCTGTTTCACCAAATCTGCAGGCACTTAATTTTCCTAGCTGCAGTCAGCTAACAGTGTATTGGCTCCACTGTGTACTGCTAAAGAAGCATTGCTCCCAAAAGTTATAAAAACACAGCTACTAACAGTATTTGGCCCATGCCCTGGAAAGTAGCACATTTGAACCAACAAGGTATTCTACTCTAACTGGTCTCCTCAGCACAAATCACGTAACTTGAATATTACCATTGCACAACTAAGCCAGTCCCTCATGCCACCCCCGATTCCTAACACTTGTTGAACTGCAGAGGAACAGGTTCAATTATACTGAATTTTATGTTATTAATTTCTCTAAAGCTAATTCAAAATGTATACCTGCCCAGAATACTGGCAAACTGGTGGCCCCATCAATAAAAAAGAAAAGTAATAACTGCATATACTATCAGACTATTGCATTGTTACCAAGGCCTGGGGGAGTCAGGAGACTTTTTTTTTTCCTAGAACTTTACAAAATACTTAAGAATTGTTAAAAACTGAGATTGCTTCACAGTATAATTACAGTGTTTTTCCAGATAAAAAAGCGTTGCCAAAAAAACACCTCTGAAGGTCATTGATACAAATGACAGAGGAGCAAGACACCACAGCAAAAAATGTATTTTTTAATATACACACACACACATACACACACAATTTTTATGTATATAAAAAAATAAAATCTACTTATTTCTACCAAAACTGGGGGGTGGAGGTGTGCAGAAATTAGTAGCTATACGAATGCCCAAGTACTACCACATCCTTTGCCTACACAAGGTACACCAGGCGTATTATCATGCTTACTCTCTCTCTCTTTAGTTTAGTTTCATTCACTACTAGCTTTTCCAAACAATTATTATCCTGTAAATCATTCCTGTTTTATATGATCTACTTCACCATTAGCTATAAAGAAACAGTAAATAGGGCCAAATCTACCGATAAACTGAGCTAGAGCCAGGGATGATGTAAACACACTTGCTCTGCCAATCCACTTTCTTCCATCCTGACCTGCCACACTTCTGTTATTCTAGGCCTGGGCCTGATCAGAGACAGTTCTTCGTGCCAAATGATTAGGTAATCACACACATACACACAAAACTTAAAAAAAAAAAAAAATTTAAAAACATTCATCAGAAAAGAAATTGGGAAGTGGGGGGGAAAGAGAGCAAAATAAGTGATAGAAAACTGGGAGAGGATGTCATTGGGAGTGACATGTAAGGAATAGGTGGATTTTTTTTTTTTTAAGGTTTTTTTACTTAACTTTTTTTTTTTTTTTTTGATGGGGCAGTCTAGCTTTTGTTATCCTGCCGCCGTTGTGCAGCATGATAGGAGACTGATTGATTGATCACAACTCAGTTTGTCAATGACCAGCATTATAAAGACTGATGTATCCCCTGTGGAGGAACTGTGCAGACAGACTTGACTGATGGATTGAGTATAGCTGAGTCCCACACTAGTCTGAATTGTAGAAGTTAATGCCATGCCACGCAGGGGTCCTCCTGATTGATAGGATGTTTGGTTGGTTGGAGCCCAGTCCCACAAGGATCACAATTCTGGGGGTCTGTGGCATGCTGAATTCCTCAACCTGACACAAAGATGGGCTCCAGTTCACATGCCTCTCTTACATGCTAATCAAGAAGGTTAATTCATGACAGGTGAGGATTGCTGCAGCTTTCTATTTGTTAAGTAAAATGAAGAAATGACTTAATGGGGCACCTATCTTGTGGATGGCTGCACAGTTTTGGGGTCAACATCCCACTAATACAACATGTGTAATGCAAATGCTTTGTTCACAAAAGTGCATCATAAAATCACTCAAGACAGCTTTGAGTAGGCAACTCTTCCCTCAAATCATGCTTTCTATCTTTAGGGACTGACTCTGTTGAAGAGCAAGTCCTTGAGCCCTCAAACCACATTGTCTCAGTATAAAACCTTTTATTGGCGTAAAATTAGAGTAGCTAATACTATCAGCTTTGTGCCTTTCTGCTCTACTGCATTCACACCAAAATAAAGCGTGAAACTGTAGCAGTAGTAAATAACTGTGTGTACACACTGACCAGTTGCTCTCCCAAGATCTGGTATGCTTTTAGTATAATGAAATTCTAATATAATATATATAATGATAATGTGGAGGAAATTTCCAAAATTATCTGAAGCACAGGTTCTGTAGCAAGAACAAGTGTTTTGAGCACAGGTAGCTTTGGGGTTTTGACTGGGGTCCAAAAAATCTTGGGTCCATTAAATCTCATCATTTACTGCTGCTACTGTTATTATGAAAGATGATGATTTCTGTCTTATTGGGACCTTTTCAATATCGTTCAGTTTTAATATCTAGTTTTCTATGCATGTAGTCAAGAAACAACTAGAACCTTGTTCCTTTTTAGTAATTTCACTATCAATTAGTGTGATTTTAATAAGAAATTATGCAAATGACATATTCACTCCAGTTGGGGGTAGGTAAATTTACGTGCTAACACAACTGTATGTCATCTTCCTCTGGTACGTGGTTTTCTTGGAGAAGGGAAAGAAAAAGTTCTGAGGCACAATGAAGTGTGAGCCTTTAAAGACTGTGGAAGTGAAAGTACAGAACCTAGAAGACTTTCACTTTTTTCCCTCACAGCTAACACGAACTGAAGTCCCATGGAAAGTCTCTGCACTACATTTGCTGATGTGCATGATGTGTTTTGTATTCAGGTCTTTCAAAATCCCAAAGAGCAGAAAAATTGTATGTGGCAGTACTGCCCATTATTGGCAAAGAAATAGCATAAATCAAATACAGATATTGCATATGTATATTGCAAGTACAGCAATATATTGCCAGAATCCCTTTAAAATAAGAAGGAAAACAAACAGTCATCACAGGCCTTATGCAGAACAGAAAATGCAGGCTGAAATTAGAGCTAAACCCTATGTAGCCTCTGAGCTTACCTAAAGTCCCAGTGATCTTCCTGCTGGTGAGGCCACTGAAGAGGGTGCAGGAGGAAATCCCCACCTGGATTTTTTGGGCCATTCCATTATGTCCTCTAAAAAGCCAGACAAAATCCAGAAGAATGGCAGGTTGGAAACCACAACCGTTCTGCCACGGGGTAACATGCTCTACTTGGCAAAGCAACAACAGCTGCACAAGCAGTAAAGGGAATGGCTCTGCTACAAAGGAGCAAAGCACCTCAGGCCATTTTGAAGAATAGACGTGGGTGAGATCCTTGGACGACTGCACAAAGAAGCAATGACACTTGCCTGTCACTAGATAAGCAAAAGGCAAGCTGCAGTTGGAAAGGTTACGGGAGTTAGCTGGAGACCCAAGAAAAGTAAAAAGAATGAGCATGTAGTGCCAGACCAACAGGCAGCCTCCTTTCCTCCAAGACAGGAGACCATGGCCAGGACCACGGGAAGGCAGAGGCTGGTGTGAGGAGGAGAGGTCCTCACGGGAGGCATCAAGAAGGAATCTCATGCCTACAGCAAGAATGCCAGGTGTGGTAGAAGCACCTATAACCAGGTCTGCCTCCAGTTCTGTTTTAGTGCTATTACATGAACAAAGTCCTGATATGCCACTACCCAGCTCACGCTATATGAGAGAACATCACCTACCCTAACCAATCCTGGGATATTTCCCATGCCAACACTTTTTGCACAGTTCTCTTAAATTTGGCAGAAGCAGTCCTTTAAGATGTGTAGGGATTTTCCATGCTGGGGGAATTCCTCCCTGGACAGAGGAGAGGTTTCTGCCTGGCTGTTTACTGCTACAGAGGCCTTAACTAGCTTGCAGAGACACATTTTAATGATGAACCAGACCCAAGGATTCGTGGATTCATTACAGATATTTTCAGTTTTACCTCAGTGATACCTATTATTGACACTTTTTAGTTTAAAACACAAAAGACATAGCTCTGGCATCCTCTCATTCATAAGCAAAAATGGTTAGTACTCCTTCAGAAAGAAACAATAGCATAACCACTGCTGCTCCCACACCGTGTATGGTAGCAGAGGGCTGTACCTTGGGCGTGTTGCAGTGGCACACGAGCAGCCAGGCAGGCACAGCATGTTGCTTACCCATCCATTGCAATCACAGAAGGATAAGACTTTTCGTCAGAGGGATTAGAGTTTAAACATTTGGAAGTTAAACATTTCCTTAGTTAAATCTTTCAGTTTGATAGATGCTTCGTCCAGTTGACTGCCACATCGCATGTTCCAGCTGTTGCCTGAGCCCACAATTCCTGTACCACTTACCACCCACATGATAAAAAAACAACTCCCACCTCCCAAAAGACAGTATAATCTCCAGGTACTGCAACCCTGACACAAGTAACTTAAAAACTTCAATGGGAGACGACACATTCAACTGAAGCCAGCAGGTCTCAGCTGGTAAATTGACCTACATGAAAGTAATGAGGAACCACACATTTGCTGCAGGAGAAATAGCGAATGGTAACCTGTTAATAGTGTGTCCAAGTGCTATTATAGCCTCTGAGTTGCAATACATCTCTGAGTTCAAAATATAAGACCAGTAAACCCTAATGATATTCTAGAACACCACATCTTTCATCATCTTAATGATCTGGGGCAGGGGGCATTCACTTTCTTTTGTCTGGAGCAGAGGTAGGAACTTACAGAAAGGGATGACCCAGGAGAACATCAGTAGGAATACTTGTACCTGGATTAAGAAATGCAGCCACGATCTGTTATTATATAGTTACATATTTCTGCTCTATTAGAAATTCAGACACAAATTCTAGTAACACATGGTGAGTGGAAAATTCTGACCTACCTGTTTCTACTGACTCTTACACGTGAAACACAAAAAGGCAAAGACTGTATGGGAGAAAATGAATCAGGGTGCTAACGTACTTGCTATTGGCATGGAAAGATGCACATATTTCAAGTGCTGATGTTTGGAAAAATAAGGGTTTATTCTGAAGTCATCGCCCTCCGAAACCAATAACTACTGCCACTAACAATCATGATTTATGTAACCTCTCTAAAGTGGTTTAGATGCATGCGTGTTTAGGAACTTGCATGGTTTAAAAGGCAGAAAAATACATACTTAAGTATTAGAGCCTCTACAGCAATAGCAAAACCTTTACTTTCATTTTGCAAGACAATTATTCTGGGAACAGTTATACCTTTATGACCAAAAGGTATCATAACAGCCTTTCTTTAATTCTAAAGTCCTTGTACTGTTCCAGTATATGTCATGCAGGAGCGTTTTTTGGACATGGAAAAGACTGTGGGCACGTCATACGTTATTTGTACTGAATACACACAAAGGAAATGTGACAGAATCTATCAAACTGATGTATGACTTCTTTGCCATGAGTCAGATACATTTTCACCTCCATGCTTGTATTCCATTCCTCCCACTGGTAAGAAAAAAAAAAATCTTCTCCACTTGTGTATGAAAATAGGCATTAGTTCCACCCTTGACTCATACCTTGCTTTCATGACTCCATCCAGCTGAATAGTCTGAAGGTGCACACAACAAAGCCTAACTAATTGCAAAGATTTGCTTTGCCAGGGTAGCTTAGACCAATACTTACCAACATATTTTGCATCATTCCTTTGTTATAGATACTGCTCTTCCCTCCTACGCAATAATGTTCTCCCATCAAGCTTTGGTTTTTTAGCTGTGTTATCTTCTTCACTACAAGGTCTGATGTAGTGTGAAGAACTCTCATTTCACACACTACTAGATGGTCCTGGCACAACCAGAGGGTTTTTTGTTTCACCAAGAAGCTTTTGAACCTTTCTCTTTCCCTGTCAATCTGGTTCTTAAACAAACTCTAGCAGTTGCAGGGCTAAATGCATATATGCTTCCTCTCAGCTAACATGCCATGTGGTCTAGAAAAATTGCATTCCCCAAATTGTGAGTTAAATACAAGCAAGCGGTCTGGCTACCCATGAGAGTGAGAAAAGCTTGAGTCTACATCTTCTGCCCAGTTCTGAGCCAGGACTTGAATCTACATCTCTAGAAGGTGGCTGATTCTAAAATCTGTTTCTTCTCCTATTATCATTCTGCTTTGTACAAATATGCCAATGTTCAATGGATACCCATATACCGCATGAATACTTTGATGGTGACATTAGGCTCCCTTACTCTCTCCCTTTGGACCTAATCCCACATCTTTTTTCCTGGGCATCTCGTACTACCTCTTTTGTCAGCAAGTTATTTTACTTGCGGCAGGATCCACCCAGATCCCAGCCTTGTGTTGATAAGAAACCTGGATACCTGACTTAGAGCTGCAGATTCCATAGGGTAGCAGGACACCCAAAACCTGGGCTGCTCAACTGCCTCTGTCTACCTGTGCTGTAGGTTAAATTCCTTCCTGCCCTGCTCCCCCCTGCCCTTTCTAGCAGAGAAGGACTGACCTGTAACATACCTGCAGGAAGAAAACAGGTGAAATTAGTTGTTGCAACTGGCATTTTTGTTAACTACAGTCCCATAAATGTGAAAGGGCTATTTCAGCAACTGGAATATAGTTGGAACCCAAGACTTCCTCTCACAAATACCAAACAAAAACTAAAAAAAAAAAAAAGCTCTTATTCTTGCTGAAAAGAAAATCAAAACACTATTATAAAAATAAAATAAAAAAAGGATGCCTTACCACATCTTCTGACATTGTTTAGTGAGGGGTTTTATACTGACTCTGTTTAGTGAAGGGGGCTTCTCTGAATGGCCTTTGGAAAGAATGTAGCTAAGACCTGGGTGGGGTGTGGGTGGCCTCCCTGAAGATATTTTCCTTCTCTATTCACGTAGCTGATCTGTAATCTTCCTTCCTGCAACTTAATCACTAAACTAACATCAGAGATTCCTCCCACTCTGCCCCAATGCATCACAGGGTTGACCCTTCCAGAAGATGTTACTAGCCAAATTATATTTTTCCTCTTCATGTTCATTTCCAGTACAATCAAGCAGATGGGGAGATCTGCACTTGAAACAAACTGGTAAAGTCGGGCTTTTGGCCAAGACATGTTCGCACATAGGTGCCATTGGAAGCTTCCATGCTGGGGCTTCTGTATTTCATTTTTTCCAAAGTACTTGACAGAAGGTAAGTTAAGGAAGAGTTGTGTTCAGTTAACCAAATAAACACTGAAGGAAAATGACAGAGCCTGAGGGATAGAAAAAGGGAAGTGATTTGAGGAAATGACACTTCCACTTTTTTCACACCTTCTTCTTGCAAGTGACAAAAGCTAACTTAATGGAGATGAAAAGTTAAGGTCCTCTGTTGGCTCTTTAATAACTGGTACAAAATTAAGCTAAGTGATCAACTATAGTCACCTTTGGACAATTCTACATAACTAAAAATTGCCACTTTAATTGGCACAAATAGCAACCTCATCAGCAGTTTTACTAGAAAGGTTAAGGACCAGCCAGCCTTCAACATTGGACTCGTTAGCTGCATTCCCTCTCACACCGTTGATGGGGCAGCATGACGCATTTGCTTGCCTAGTGTCCGTGCTGTGCCTGTCCCATGGCTAAGTTTCAGACACCAGACAGAAGTGTAAATGTCATGCCTCCAGCTACCTTCTGATACGATTTCTCTCTTGCTTTCCTGTACTCATCATTCCGTATCTTCTACATTCTTATTACTATCCATGTTTCTGGAGTGGCACCAGTGTGGCAGCTGCTACAAGGTTTCCCCTTTGCAAGGAAGGAGTCCACAAGCTACTATTTCCCTGCTACTGTACTGGAAGGAGAAGTTGAACATATTCTGTCCTTTTCAGCTAGCCCAAGAAAGAGAGCATTTTACAGTGTTTCAGGAAAGCATTTTACAGTGTTTCAGGAACAGGAGTAGGCTTTTGAGATTAATCTCTCCATCTTCCCTACCTAACCACACTTGGGTTTATATTGTGACGCTGTCTCAGGGCATGCAACCTGGCTCCTTTTGGTGGAAAGTAAAGAGAAAGATATGCTGCAAGTATATACCTAATGTGCTTCAGTTACTAATGAACGTTCATTTATTAAGACCTGACTAGAACTAGTCTAAAGTGTATGAAATTGATTCAGTGAAGATGAAGCCAAACTGGGACACGCACTCCAGGAATGCACCTAACACAATCCACAAATAACGGGCACTCACTCCAGACTAGAGCTAGTCCAAGATGAATCCCCCTGCAATGCATAGATTGTGTAGATATCTCCATCCCAAGCACCATTTCAGTTTACACATGTTCTTACCAGGACAAGTGACGCAGTCAGCATCCATGGCACAGGGCACTGCTTGGTACCCGGTCTCTCTAGCCCCACTTTAGAAGATACATTAAGTGGGACACTGTAAGAGTTAACATGAAAGTGACTCCTCTCTCCTTCTGTCTCTAACCAGCTAGGCACTCTGGCCTTATTTTACAATTGTCATTTTACAATGCTCAATTACTAGCCAAACAAATAAGCAGGGGTAAAGCTGAGAATAGGCTTAGCTCCCCTTGGCAACACTGAAGAGCCATATATCACAAGTATGAGCCAGAACATTACATCACCATCTCAGCATATGTCGATACAGGCTCTGACAACCTCTTCAAGTCCCTGTTTTTCCCTGTGTCATTACACTTGAGTCTACTTTCCCTTTAAGCTATGGGGAGCACTTTTTGGCTAGATTCAGCTGGCACACACTTCAGGTCAGGTGAGATGAGTGGGAAGGGAAAATACCTACTTTGAGAATCATACTAGTTAAGGCCTAATAGGCTAGTGCTCTCAAGATTTGGGTGGCTGTGCAAGTACAAACTGGCAAAAATGAACTTACCAGAAGTTCTCGAGGAGTTATGCTATCAGGTGGCAAATTAATGGGGATTTTGCAGACATAAATGGTAATACTTTAAGTATGCAAATATGGAACACAGAGAATAAAAAGACTGCTATATAAGCACTGATCAAAGGTCCATCATGTATAATGTGACATCTATGACAGTAATCAGAAACATATGTTAATAACTAAATACGAGAACTGGAAAAGTAACAGTACTTTCCTGGTATCCTCTCCCAGCCCTAAATGAGCTACAGGTCAGGGTCTTCAAGCCAGAAACATATTATTAAATGTATTTTTTCTGCCATTAATTTGTTCAGTTGGTGGGGTTTTTCGAACAGATATTGGAAAAGGTCACACATTGCCATTAGCAAAAATTAGAAATAATCCTGTAAGTCCTGACTTGCAGTCACACTGTCTTTCCTTATCTTGGAATATTTTACTATGTCACCAAAAAGAAATAATTAGACAGTCAAATTAGTATTGTCACTTCATTTGTGGTTAGTAACCAACAAAGGGAAGCATGTAAAAAGGTGTTTTGTGTTCAGGATGACACATTTCTTCTCTGTTCATCTAACTACCAAATATCATTTCCACAGCTTAGGCTTCATATTATTAACATAAGATCATTATTGAGCCTATAAACTGCCCAATTTTTTCTAGTGGTTGGCTAGGTACATTGTGTTTCACTAGCTTAATGACTTTGGGATTTTAACTTTGACATCCATAAGCAAGTCATGGGTGCCTAGATCCTATAAAACAGCATTAATGTTTGTATATATAAAGCTGGTGAGGGGCCTGGAGCACAAGTGTTATGAGGAGCGGCTGAGGGAACTAGGGTAGTTTAAGCCTGGAGAAAAGGAGGCTGAGGGGAGACCTTATCGCTTTCTACAACTCCCTGAAAGGAGGTTGTACTGAGGCGGGCGCTGGTAGCTTCTATCAAGTAACTAGTGACAGGACGAGAGGAAATGGCCTCAAGTTGCAGCAGGGGAGGTTTGGATTGGATATCAGGACAAATGTCTTGACTGAAAGGGTTGTCAGGCATTGGAACAGGCTGCCCAGGGAAGTGGTTGAGTCACCATCCCTGGAGGTATTCAAAAAGCATGTAGACATGGCACTTCAGGACATGGTTTAGTGGGCATCATTGACGGTTGGACTTGATGATCTTAAAGGTCTTTTCCAACCTAAATGATTCTATGATTCTAAATAAGTTTCCAACATGGATTTTAAATCACTCTGTGTGATCTGCCTGTCCAAGCATATATTCTGGATCCTATTTTCTGCTTTCCTGACAATGCAATGCCCAGAAGAGCATCAGGAATGTGGAGAACATCGCTCTTTGACCTTGTGTTCAATGTTTGTGACCAAGCACACGAGATATAGAGCTCTGTGGTGTGTAGTTTTAGAAGGGGGGGAGGCATTAATGGTCTTAAATATTTTATAGATCAATGCTATTAAAATTAACTCTGCCACTCATAACTGTGATGTTATTTTGCTGTGTGGCCGCTTTTTGTTAATGTGCGGATATAATACTTGCATAAAACATAGTCCTTAAAAGCATTGTATGGCCTGTAATTTTTATTTGGAGAAGAGGCTCCTCAGCATCTTGCAGAGATGCTATCAAAAGTAAAGTGTTGGAAATCTTATTCCTGTCTTGCAGATGATCAGGCTATGTGTTTCTGAAATCTTCTTACAGTTTACAGTGGCATCTATGAGGAGCAGAATTAAAATGCTTCTAGTTCACTCAACTATGCTACGTCACCTGGTCAATGAAAGCCTAAAAGCCTATTTTAGGAATTTATCCTGCTTCTTGAATCACATGCTCCTAGGGCTGCAGCTAACATACAGCCTACAAATATTTCAGGTCAAAAAAACATTTACAAGACATCTTGTCTTAACAACACATCAAGTTCTCCACTGTGGAAGGCCTCTGCAGATACAGGTAATGTTGGCTCACCTTGGCAAGTTTCTTCTTTAGTGCATGGTATATGGAATTAGAGCAGTGATACATGTAAGGTTGACTGTGGTTTCTAAAGGTAGGAGGAGTAGGTGAAGCTTGCTACTGACAAGAATAAGTATGGTCTGCTGATGCAAAGTCTTTGGGGTTTGTGGCTCAAATAAGGATTTTTTCCTCCCTTTCTATGGTTCCTAGGCTTCCTTCCAGGAAAGATAAGTTCTTCCCTAGAATTAGGTAAGGAAGTCAGAAGATAAAAAGAATAATGAAAAAGGGGCTGACCAATAGGGAAAACAGCCAATGCACTTGGTAATAACGAATAGAGTTGGGTAATTATTCAGTTGTTTTTCCAGAGAGCATTCATTTTCACCAGAATGGCAAAAATAACTCAGGCTATCCAAAAACTGTGACCAACTTTTTTCTAAACTCATCAAATATCTTCAGCTGTTTGGGGGACTGAAAGGCTAGATTAACACAATAGTTGTTGCTCTCTCTTTTCCTTTTGTTCACTTAAACTTGGTTTCTCAAAACTTACTTTCCTTCCTCTGCCCAAAGGAATCCAAATTAGGATGCTTACCTTGTGGTGAATAAATTTCTGGCCATGAATATTTTCAGTCCATCTTGATGAAGCTGATACATTTTCTAAAGCTGAGACACAGCAAAATGAGTCAAAAGGCTTTCTAACTCTCACTTTGGGTAATCATCCGGGGATGACATATCACTGTCACAGGTCTTGTTTCAGCAGATGGTCTCCCACCGAAGTAACATCAAAGAAGAGCAGAGCTTAAGAGCAGCCTGGTAGTGAACACATTCACTCTTGGAGAAACAAGGGTAACAACCTGCACCAGTCTGGCAGAGGAGTCATGCCTGGACCTCCCACAGTTCAGGCAAATGATCCAAATCTTATGAATCCAGTCCTTCATTTCACTTTCGAGTGCCCAAAGCACTTGGGGGTGTGAGGGTGGGGAGGTGGGGCAGGGAGCAGTGGGGGAGGAGAAGGGGAAGACTGGCATGCATAGACATTTCAGATAAAAGAGGGAGAGAGGAGTATTCAGCTGCTCACTCCACACAGAACTTCATCAAAGTGACAGCTAAAATATTAAGCCCCCATGTTCTGAATCCTTGCACAGAGGTCAGCTGCATCTCCTCAAAATATCTCCCAAATTTTAAACTACAACTACTCATCGGAAAAGTACAGTAAGTCCTCAGAACAGCGGTTGCCAGGTTAAAAAAAAAAAAACACATTTTGTTCAAGAACTTGAAGATTAGTTTAACTCTGATTAGGAACAAAAAATCCATAAAAAGAAATTCTAGGGACAAAAAAGTTTAACTCATTATGGTTTTTTTCCCCCTACTGCCTAAACACCAGGAAGCACAAATTCCACATTTCAAAAATATCTTGAAATTACTCTATCAAAATTTTGCCTCCTAATGATAAAAAGGCACTTCAGCACTCCTCTCTTTCTTCAGAACACTTCAATGGAAACAGATTTACAACCTGCCTCCGTTTCACTGAAACTGAATTTTCTGCAAGAACCCAAATGATCCTAAAAGGGAAAACGAGTAAAAAAGAGTGTGTAGGCTGTATTTCTAAGTTGCAATGCCATCTGTCAGTAACAGTAGGATCTACTGAGGAAAGTTTCTTGCTGAATATTCTGGCAACCTTGTTACTGCATAGTCTGGGAACGTGGCCCTTCATAGCTGCTGTGTACCTAATGAAACTAGGTGGTTATTCCATAGAACTTAGCTAAACAGAAGCACCCATGGGAAAGGAAAAAAACAGTGAATGTTTGGGGCAAAGACAAAATGATGTCTACACAGTCACTTTCCACAATTGTTTTAGCAAATGAGTTTACTCAAAGGCACGGTGGTAGGAAAGAAACCTTTTATTTTTATATATTGGCCAAAATTTAATTAAAACATTCACCTCAAAATCAGGACTTTATCATTGAGTTACACTCAGATAATCAAGACATGGATATGATATCACAGGATGCAGAGCCATAAATTTCATAGCCTCAAAAGCTTGGAACTCACAGATATTTCAGCCTGAGAGGACATTGAAGATTTCTTGAACAAGATGATTCTCCTAAATCACTTGCTAATTAGTTTTGAAAAATAAATGTGTGAGAACTGTAACTCATACATAACTCATACTCTGAATCATAATCTTCCTCTCCTGAGCTATTTGTTCACCAAACATTATTTTAACTCCATACCTAAGAAAACATCAATTAGAACGACAATAAAAGAGGGAGAGGAACAGTAAGACAAATATTCTCAAACTAGAAAATTCCAAATTATATCCAAGGCAACTATGTAAGGTACTGAACTATCTTTGTGAGTAATTCCACCCACTGAACTCCTTCACAGGCAACCTCACTATTTCTGAAGGTAGTCTGCATTTTTTTCCTAAAAATATTAAGAAAAAAAGCAGGATTTGTTTTAATCTCAGGGGTATTGGGTAAATTTTGAAATTAGCCACTTTATGAGTAAAGGACGTAGGAGTACCAAAGCAAGATATCTGCAAGAACATGCTACTGTGGTAAGACTTGTACCATTTATACCAGGTTTGTGTTCAACCCAAGCATCTCATCTCTGCTCATGTATGTAACAGGTCAATTGTTTAGATAATCCTTAGCACCCTTTGCAATCTAGTCCTGGAGTCACTGATCTTAATCTCTCCAGGTAGAGGGGCTCTGTCAATCATACTTCCTACAAAGCCTGTTACACTGAAGATGCAGCTCTTATGGGGCTCAGCCAGGGAGAATGGATTTCCTGAAGCCCAAGAAAAGATGATCCTATATAGATTAATCTGTTCATCAGTGGATCTTGGAGGGATCGTAGATGGAAAGACAGCAGGAAGACCCAAAATATAAGGTGGAAATTTCAAATTTTCTTACACTGATCAGTTTGTCACAAATTCAAGTTAGCATGGTGTTTCAGCTAGGGCATTCATCACTACATTATACAGCTTGTCGCTAAACAGTTTATGCTCATACTAAAATTTAAAACTATTTTTTTTCCCCAGA
The DNA here is from genome assembly GCA_013401275.1 of Pandion haliaetus. Taxonomy (NCBI): domain Eukaryota; kingdom Metazoa; phylum Chordata; class Aves; order Accipitriformes; family Pandionidae; genus Pandion; species Pandion haliaetus. The sequence goes on along the minus strand of VYZV01043275.1, from coordinate 33,636 downwards.
AACTCATATTCACATCTGTGCAACTGTTTCACGTCCATCCCACCAGCTCTGGTTTTGTACAGTATACTTCCATATATTAGGGCTGAGTTCCTGTACACTGACAACTGCTATTTGACCAGAGAGAAGAGCGCAGTCCTGTGCTTAATGTTAATCACAAAACTTGCAAAAAGCCAAGCAGTTAATCCAGCAAGGAGCCCGTTGCTGCAGTGTTTGTAGCTCATTAGGAAAGTCGGTCTGGATCTGCCTTAGTGGCCATAGATTCATGCTTGCTGTGGTGTCAGCATGAGCCATGCTGCTACCTCCTACAGAAGACCCACACTCTGTGAGGCCTATTGTTCTCTTTCCCTGATGATTTCCATGAGGAGATGCTAACTACCTTTCCCTATACTTCCCTATTTTTACTACTTCCCCCCCCACCCCCGCAATGGCCCTAAGGGATCAAAACTATTACTATTAGCTGACATTAAATGGCTAATCTTGAGACTTGAGTTAGTCTCAGTAAAGTAAACAGAAACTGCACATGTTCTGTATCATATTCAGTAACACAGAAAATACAAGCACCATCATTGTTAGATGAAGCTCTCAAGTGACAAGAACTCATTTCTCCCCCTATCTGTATAGGCTTTCTCTCAGGAAAGAAAACCCACAACAAAAGGGCACCCTCTGATGTAGAGCAATTATTGGCAGAGAGCTAGCCTGAGAGAAAGTCACGCACACAGTCGCATGGAGAAGCTGGTTGATATTTCTGCAAACACCATCCATAGACTGTTTCTATCTGCAAGTGAAAACCATCCCTGCCTTTCTTTCGTATGACAAATGATAATGATGACATTAGGAACTAGACCCAAAAGGAGTTAACACTATCTTGTCTGTGAAAACACAGTTTGTATGGTTTTTCAAACCCAGTCTAAGAGTGACAAATGTCAGGATAACTTGTGAAATATAAACTGGTTCTTCCTCCTCCCCAAGAATACCTTTTCAGAAAAAGTGGACTTTTTACCTCCACAGACAAGTTTTGTTCTTCCCTGAATCAAAGTACTTAAAGTACTTGTTTTCCCCCCTACGTGCATAGGGCACTTCTCTTGTGATTCCACGCACACCCACCCCCCCAAAACCTCCAAACATTTGTTGCAAGGACACCAGCATTTGGACTTGCTTTAAAAATAAACATATCCTTAAATTTTGAAAAGAAAATGTGATCCATTTACCTGGAAGATTAACACCAGAAAAAGCTAAAGTTGCAGTAGTAAAAGAAACAAACTTCACAGTGATCCTTCTTGTAGCTTTCTCTGTTTGCAAGTTGCATGCTATCATGCCTCCTCACCTGGCTGTCCTTATTCAAAGCAGGTCTCTTACACTTGTATCATGACTGCAAAATTCTCTTCATACAAGTTACTTACAACGGGGCATTTTGTTGAATTTTAATTTCAGTTTGGCCACGTCCTAAAATGGCTGCAAACTGAAGTTGGGGACAGTGGATAGCAGCAAAGTCTTTGTGATTAGGCTGACACATAGCAATACTGCCACAATGCTTTTTTTCCCCCCACATCATCATTTCTCCCACAGTTAATAACTGAATTCTCAGCATTCAAATAGGTTTTTTCAGAAGTCTCTTCTGCTGCAAGCCCCTCTGCCTCA